>JAJSRW010000132.1:50000-75654 GCA_022414725.1 Microglena sp. YARC | reverse complement strand
CACCACTACCTTACTAAACACACCACACACTACCTTACTTTACACACACACACTACCTTACTAACACACACACACTACCTACTTACACAACACACTACCTTACTAACACACCACACACTACTTACTAACAACACACACACTACCTTATTACACACACACACTACCTTACTACACACACACTAACCTTACTTACACACACTACCTTAACTTACACACACACTACCTTACTATCCCACACACACACTACTTACTAACACACTCACACTACCTTATTAAACACACACACACCCTTACTACACACACACTACCTTACTTACACAACACACACCTACCTTACTTACACGACACACACTACCTTACTTTTACCACAACACACACTACTTACTAACACACACACACTACCCTTTACTTACACACACACTACCTTTACTTAACACACACACTACCCTTACTAACACACACCACACTACCTTACTTAACCACACACACTTACCTTACTAACACACACACTACTTTACTTACACACCACACTACCTTACTTACACACACACTACCTTACTAACAACACACCACTACCCTTACTTACACACACACTACCTTACTAACACACACACACTACCTTAACTAACACACACACACTACCTTTACTTACACACACCACTACCTTACTTACACACACACTACCTTACTAAACACACACACACTACCTTACTTAACACACACACTACCTTACTAACCACACACACACTACCTTACTAACCAACACACCTACCTTACTTACACACCACTACCTTACTAACACACACACACTACCTTACTTACACAACACTACCTTACTAACACACACCACACTACCACTACACACACAACTTAACTTCACTAACACCACCACACTACCTTACTAACACACACACCACCTTACTAACAACACACACACTACCTTACTAACACAACACACTACCCTACTTACACACACCACTAACCTTACTAACACACACACACTACCTTACTTACACACACACACTACCGTACTAACACACACACACTACCTACTAACACACACACTACCTTTACTTTTACACCACACTACCTTCTAACACACACACTACTCTAACACACACCACACTACCTTAATAAAACACACACACTACCTTAACTAACACACACATCTACAATACTTTACGACACACACACTACCTTACTTACACACACCATACCTTACTTACACACACACACTACCTTACTAACACACACACTACCTTACTTACACAAACATACCTTTACTAACACACACACACTACCTTACTAACACACACACACTACCTTTACTTAACACACACACTACTTACTTTACCACACACAACTACCTTACTTACACACACACTACTACACACACAGCACACTCATTTACTTTACAACTCACTACCTTACTAACCACACACACACTACCTTACTACACACACACTACCTTACAACACACACACTAACATACTTACACACACACACCTTTACTCTCCCACACTACCTGTACTTTTACACACAACTACCTTCTTAACACACACACACCTTTTACTAACACACACACACTACCTTACTTACACACACACCACTACCTTACTTACACACACACTACCTACTTACACACACACACTACCTTACTTAACACACAAACTACTTAACTTACACACACATACCTTACTAACACACAACACACTACCTTACTACACACAAAAACACTACCTTTACAAACACACACACTACCTACTTAACACACACAACACTACCTTACTTACATACACACACTACCATTACTACACACACCACACTACTTACTAACACACACACAACTACCTTACTTACAAAAACACTACCTTACTAACCACACACACACTACCTTACTACCACACAACACACACTAACCTTACTAACACACACACTACCTTACGTTACACACACACTACCTTACAACACACACACACACACCTTACTTACACACCACTACCTTACTAAACACACCACACACTACCTTACTTTACACACACACACTACCTTACTAACACACACACACTACCTACTTACACAACACACTACCTTACTAACACACCACACACTACTTACTAACAACACACACACTACCTTATTACACACACACACTACCTTACTACACACACACTAACCTTACTTACACACACTACCTTAACTTACACACACACTACCTTACTATCCCACACACACACTACTTACTAACACACTCACACTACCTTATTAAACACACACACACCCTTACTACACACACACTACCTTACTTACACAACACACACCTACCTTACTTACACGACACACACTACCTTACTTTTACCACAACACACACTACTTACTAACACACACACACTACCCTTTACTTACACACACACTACCTTTACTTAACACACACACTACCCTTACTAACACACACCACACTACCTTACTTAACCACACACACTTACCTTACTAACACACACACTACTTTACTTACACACCACACTACCTTACTTACACACACACTACCTTACTAACAACACACCACTACCCTTACTTACACACACACTACCTTACTAACACACACACACTACCTTAACTAACACACACACACTACCTTTACTTACACACACCACTACCTTACTTACACACACACTACCTTACTAAACACACACACACTACCTTACTTAACACACACACTACCTTACTAACCACACACACACTACCTTACTAACCAACACACCTACCTTACTTACACACCACTACCTTACTAACACACACACACTACCTTACTTACACAACACTACCTTACTAACACACACCACACTACCACTACACACACAACTTAACTTCACTAACACCACCACACTACCTTACTAACACACACACCACCTTACTAACAACACACACACTACCTTACTAACACAACACACTACCCTACTTACACACACCACTAACCTTACTAACACACACACACTACCTTACTTACACACACACACTACCGTACTAACACACACACACTACCTACTAACACACACACTACCTTTACTTTTACACCACACTACCTTCTAACACACACACTACTCTAACACACACCACACTACCTTAATAAAACACACACACTACCTTAACTAACACACACATCTACAATACTTTACGACACACACACTACCTTACTTACACACACCATACCTTACTTACACACACACACTACCTTACTAACACACACACTACCTTACTTACACAAACATACCTTTACTAACACACACACACTACCTTACTAACACACACACACTACCTTTACTTAACACACACACTACTTACTTTACCACACACAACTACCTTACTTACACACACACTACTACACACACAGCACACTCATTTACTTTACAACTCACTACCTTACTAACCACACACACACTACCTTACTACACACACACTACCTTACAACACACACACTAACATACTTACACACACACACCTTTACTCTCCCACACTACCTGTACTTTTACACACAACTACCTTCTTAACACACACACACCTTTTACTAACACACACACACTACCTTACTTACACACACACCACTACCTTACTTACACACACACTACCTACTTACACACACACACTACCTTACTTAACACACAAACTACTTAACTTACACACACATACCTTACTAACACACAACACACTACCTTACTACACACAAAAACACTACCTTTACAAACACACACACTACCTACTTAACACACACAACACTACCTTACTTACATACACACACTACCATTACTACACACACCACACTACTTACTAACACACACACAACTACCTTACTTACAAAAACACTACCTTACTAACCACACACACACTACCTTACTACCACACAACACACACTAACCTTACTAACACACACACTACCTTACGTTACACACACACTACCTTACAACACACACACACACACCTTACTTACACACAACGTAACTTCTAACAAACACACACTACCTTACTACACACACCACAACCACACTACCTATAACACACAACACTACCTTACTTACACACACACATACCTACTAACACCACACACACTACCTTACTTTACACACCACACACTACTACTAACACACCCACATACCTTACTTACCACACACACTACCTTACTTACACACCACCTACCTTACTTACACACACACTACCTTACTAACACACACACACTACCTTACTTAACACACACACACACCTTACTAAAACACCACACACCTTACTTACACACACACTACCTTACTAACAACACCCACAACGCTACCTTACTAACACAAACACACTAACCACGTTACTCGCACACAGCTTACACGTACTACCACTAACAACACGCAACACACTACCTTACTTTCTACTTCAACACACACATACTACCTTACTTACACACACACTACTGTTACTGTAGCACACACACAACATCACACACAGCTACCGTTAGCTTACAACACACACACACTACCTTACTACACCCAACTACCACACACCTTACTTACACACGACACCCACACTACATGTACTGGACAGCATGCAACCTTCTACCTTTACTAACCGTGTCATACTTACCACACACCTACGCTTTTATCTACGACATCACACACAGCCACACACACACTACCTCAACCCGTTACTAATTACCCTTACTTACAACCACAGAACTAGGCTCAGCTAACGACACAGGACACTGCACTTGTCTAACACAGCTGACCGAACTGAACTACTATCACACAGCCAGTGTGATTAGCCTACACTTTACCTTCAACGCACGACATGGACTACCGGGATTACTAGCACAGCACACTACCTTTACTTGACTAGCACAGGAGCACACACTACCGTTACTTAATACACGAGCACACACAGTCACGTTTACCGGTTACAGCAGGATGGGAGACAATTTTCCACTTATGGGATGAAGTGTGTTGATTAATACTGGAATTACCTTACTAGGACACAGTACACGAGGTACCGAGCAGCAGCGGACTCGCGGAGGCGATAACTAGCACAGCACCTCTTGACGCACAACAATGGGTTTACAGCAGGCTGAACACACACAACGATACTTCGGCTGTCCGCCTCCCCGGCACACAGCACACTACCTTACTTAACAAGCACACACATTACACTTAGTACACACAACTGAACCTTACTTACAACAACAACAACACTTACGTTGAATAACAACACACACTCACTTAACTTACACACACACACACAGTACTACCTTACATTATCTTACAGACCATCACACTACTTACATACACACACACACACCACATTACTGTACACACACACTACCTTACTTAAAACACAAACACTACCACTACACACACACACTACCTTACTTACACACACACACTACGCGTTACTAACACAACACACACTACCCTACTTACACACACACTACCCTTACTTACACACACACACTACCTACTTACACACACACACTACCTTACTAACACACACACACTACCATTACTACACACACACACTACTTACTAAACACACACACGTTACTAACACATCACACACTACTTACTAACGACACACACACTACCTTACTACACACAACACACAACACACACACACTACCTTACTTACACACACACTACCTTTACTAACACACACACACTACCTTACTACACACACACACTACCTTACTTACACACACACTACCTTACTAACACACACACACTACCTTACTTACACACACACTACCTACTAACACAACACACCCTTACTAACACACACACTACCTTACTTACACACACACACTACCTTACTTAACACACACACACTACCTTACTTACACACACACACCTTACACACACACACACTACCTTACTTACACACACACACTACCTTACTTACACACACACTACCTTACTTACACACACACTACCTTACTTACACACACACACTACCTTACTAACACACACACACTACCTTACACACACACACACTACCTTACTAACACACACACACTACTTACTTACACACACACACTACCTTACTTACACACACACTACCTTACTAACACACACACACTACCTTACTAACACACACACTACCTTACTAACACACACACACTACCTTACTACACACACACTACCTTACTTAACACACACACACTACCTTACTACACACACACACTACCTTACTTAACACACACACTACCTTACTTACACACACACTACCTTACTAACACACACACACTACCTTACTTACACACACACACTACCTTACTAACACACACACTACCTTACTAACACACACACACTACCTTACTTACACACACACACTACCTTACTAACACACACACACTACCTTACTTAACACACACACACTACCTTACTAACACACACACTACCTTACTTACACACACACACTACCTTACTAACACACACACACTACCTTACTTACACACACACTACCTTACTTACACACACACACTACCTTACTTAACACACACACACTACCTTACTTACACACACACACTACCTTACTAACACACACACACTACCTTACTACACACACACACACACTACCTTACTTACACACACACTACCTTACTACACACACACACTACCTTACTTAACACACACACACTACCTTACTTAACACACACACTACCTTACTACACACACACACACTACCTTTACTACACACACACACTACCTTACTTACACACACACACTACCTTACTTACACACACACACTACCTTACTAACACACACACACACTACCTTACTAACACACACACACTACCTTACTACACACACACACTACCTTACTTACACACACACTACCTTACTACACACACACTACCTTACTAACACACACACACTACCTTACTAACACACACACACTACCTTACTTACACACACACACTACTTACACACACACACACTACCTTACTAACACACACACACTACCTTACTTACACACACACTACCTTACTACACACACACACTACCTTACTTACACACACACACACTACCTTACTAACACACACACACTACCTTACTTACACACACACACTACCTTACTAACACACACACACTACCTTACTTACACACACACACTACCTTACTACACACACACTACCTTACTAACACACACACACTACCTTACTAACACACACACACTACCTTACTTAACACACACACACTACCTTACTTACACACACACTACCTTACTAACACACACACACTACCTTACTTACACACACACACTACCTTACTTACACACACACTACCTTACTAACACACACACACTACCTTACTAACACACACACACTACCTTACTAACACACACACTACCTTACTTACACACACACACACTACCTTACTTACACACACACACTACCTTACTTACACACACACACTACCTTACTACACACACACACTACCTTACTTAACACACACACACTACCTTACTAACACACACACACTACCTTACTAACACACACACACTACCTTACTTACACACACACTACCTTACTAACACACACACACTACCTTACTTACACACACACTACCTTACTAACACACACACACTACCTTACTACACACACACTACCTTACTAACACACACACACTACCTTACTAACACACACACACTACCTTACTAAACACACACACACTACCTTACTAACACACACACACTACCTTACTACACACACACACTACCTTACTTACACACACACACTACCTTACTAACACACACACACTACTTACTACACACACACACTACCTTACTTACACACACACACTACCTTACTTACACACACACACTACCTTACTTAACACACACACACTACCTTACTAACACACACACACTACCTTACTTACACACACACACACTACCTTACTAACACACACACACTACCTTACTTACACACACACACTACCTTACTAACACACACACACTACCTTACTTACACACACACTACCTTACTAACACACACACACTACCTTACTAACACACACACACTACCTTACTAACACACACACACTACCTTACTAACACACACACACTACCTTACTTACACACACACACTACCTTACTAACACACACACTACCTTACTAACACACACACACTACCTTACTAACACACACACACTACCTTACTTACACACACACACTACCTTACTTACACACACACTACCTTACTAACACACACACACTACCTTACTTAACACACACACTACCTTACTTAACACACACACTACCTTACTAACACACACACACTACCTTACTTACACACACACTACCTTACTTAACACACACACACTACCTTACTAACACACACACACTACCTTACTAACACACACACACTACCTTACTTACACACACACACTACCTTACTAACACACACACACTACCTTACTTACACACACACACTACCTTACTAACACACACACTACCTTACTACACACACACACTACCTTACTAACACACACACACTACCTTACTTACACACACACTACCTTACTAACACACACACACTACCTTACTAACACACACACACTACCTTACTACACACACACACTACCTTACTTACACACACACACTACCTTACTAACACACACACACTACCTTACTTACACACACACTACCTTACTAACACACACACACTACCTTACTTACACACACACACTACTTACACACACACACTACCTTACTAACACACACACACTACCTTACTAACACACACACACTACCTTACTACACACACACACACTACTTACACACACACACTACCTTACTTACACACACACACTACCTTACTTACACACACACTACCTTACTAACACACACACACTACCTTACTTACACACACACTACCTTACTACACACACACACTACCTTACTAACACACACACACTACCTTACTTACACACACACACTACCTTACACACACACACACTACCTTACTTACACACACACTACCTTACACACACACACTACCTTACTAACACACACACACTACCTTACTACACACACACTACCTTACTTACACACACACACACTACCTTACTTACACACACACACTACCTTACTACACACACACTACCTTACTTACACACACACTACCTTACTTACACACACACACTACCTTACTTACACACACACACTACCTTACTAACACACACACACTACCTTACTTACACACACACTACCTTACTAACACACACACACTACCTTACACACACACACACTACCTTACTTACACACACACACTACCTTACTAACACACACACACTACCTTACTTACACACACACACTACCTTACTAACACACACACACTACCTTACTTACACACACACACTACCTTACTACACACACACACTACCTTACTACACACACACACTACCTTACTACACACACACTACCTTACTAACACACACACACTACCTTACTTACACACACACACTACCTTACTAACACACACACACTACCTTACTTACACACACACTACCTTACTACACACACACACTACCTTACTTACACACACACTACCTTACTTAACACACACACACTACCTTACTACACACACACACTACCTTACACACACACACT
This sequence comes from Microglena sp. YARC, assembly GCA_022414725.1. Classification (NCBI taxonomy): domain Eukaryota; kingdom Viridiplantae; phylum Chlorophyta; class Chlorophyceae; order Chlamydomonadales; family Chlamydomonadaceae; genus Microglena; species Microglena sp. YARC. The sequence continues at coordinate 66,015 of JAJSRW010000132.1, read as the reverse complement.
ACCTTACTTACACACACACACTACCTTACTTACACACACACACTACCTTACTAACACACACACACTACCTTACTACACACACACACTACCTTACTAACACACACACACTACCTTACTAACACACACACACTACCTTACTTAACACACACACACTACCTTACTACACACACACACTACCTTACTTACACACACACACTACCTTACTTACACACACACACTACCTTACTAACACACACACACTACCTTACTTACACACACACTACCTTACTAACACACACACACTACCTTACTAACACACACACACTACCTTACTTACACACACACACTACCTTACTTACACACACACACTACCTTACTAACACACACACACTACCTTACTAACACACACACACTACCTTACTTACACACACACACTACCTTACTAACACACACACACTACCTTACTACACACACACACTACCTTACTACACACACACACTACCTTACTTAACACACACACACTACCTTACTTACACACACACACTACCTTACTTACACACACACACTACCTTACTTACACACACACTACCTTACACACACACACTACCTTACTTACACACACACACACTACCTTACTTACACACACACACTACCTTACTAACACACACACACTACCTTACTTACACACACACACTACCTTACTAACACACACACACTACCTTACTACACACACACACTACCTTACTAACACACACACACTACCTTACTACACACACACACTACCTTACTACACACACACACTACCTTACTAACACACACACTACCTTACTACACACACACACACTACCTTACTAACACACACACACTACCTTACTACACACACACACTACCTTACTTAACACACACACTACCTTACTTACACACACACACTACCTTACTTACACACACACACTACCTTACTTAACACACACACACTACCTTACTAACACACACACACTACCTTACACACACACACTACCTTACTTACACACACACTACCTTACACACACACACTACCTTACTAACACACACACACTACCTTACTTACACACACACACTACCTTACTTACACACACACACACTACCTTACTTACACACACACACTACCTTACTAACACACACACACTACCTTACTAACACACACACACTACCTTACTTACACACACACACTACCTTACTAACACACACACACTACCTTACTAACACACACACACTACCTTACTACACACACACACTACCTTACTTACACACACACACTACCTTACTAACACACACACACTACCTTACTAACACACACACACTACCTTACTTACACACACACACTACCTTACTAACACACACACACTACCTTACTTACACACACACACTACCTTACTAACACACACACACTACCTTACTTACACACACACACTACCTTACTAACACACACACACTACCTTACTTACACACACACTACCTTACTAACACACACACACTACCTTACTTACACACACACACTACCTTACTTAACACACACACACTACCTTACTTAACACACACACACTACCTTACTAACACACACACACTACCTTACTTACACACACACACTACCTTACTTACACACACACACTACCTTACTTAACACACACACACTACCTTACTAACACACACACACTACCTTACTAACACACACACACTACCTTACTTACACACACACTACCTTACTAACACACACACACTACCTTACTAACACACACACACTACCTTACTTACACACACACTACCTTACTTACACACACACACTACCTTACTAACACACACACACTACCTTACTTACACACACACACTACCTTACTACACACACACACACTACCTTACTTACACACACACACTACCTTACTTAACACACACACACTACCTTACTTAACACACACACACTACCTTACTTACACACACACACACTACCTTACTAACACACACACACTACCTTACTTACACACACACACTACCTTACTTACACACACACACTACCTTACTTACACACACACTACCTTACTAACACACACACACTACCTTACTAACACACACACACTACCTTACACACACACACACTACCTTACTAACACACACACACTACCTTACTAACACACACACACTACCTTACTACACACACACTACCTTACTTACACACACACTACCTTACTAACACACACACACTACCTTACTTACACACACACACTACCTTACTAACACACACACACTACCTTACACACACACACTACCTTACTTACACACACACTACCTTACTAACACACACACACTACCTTACTACACACACACACTACCTTACTTACACACACACACTACCTTACTAACACACACACTACCTTACTAACACACACACACTACCTTACTAACACACACACACTACCTTACTACACACACACTACCTTACTAACACACACACACTACCTTACTTAACACACACACACTACCTTACTTACACACACACTACCTTACTAACACACACACACTACCTTACTTACACACACACACTACCTTACTAACACACACACTACCTTACTAACACACACACACTACCTTACTTAACACACACACACTACCTTACTTACACACACACTACCTTACTAACACACACACACTACCTTACTTACACACACACACTACCTTACTAACACACACACACTACCTTACTAACACACACACACTACCTTACTAACACACACACACTACCTTACTAACACACACACACTACCTTACTTACACACACACTACCTTACTAACACACACACACTACCTTACTTACACACACACTACCTTACTAACACACACACACTACCTTACTTACACACACACACTACCTTACTAACACACACACACTACCTTACTTACACACACACTACCTTACTAACACACACACACTACCTTACACACACACACACTACCTTACTAACACACACACACTACCTTACTTACACACACACTACCTTACTAACACACACACACTACCTTACTTACACACACACACTACCTTACTAACACACACACACTACCTTACTTACACACACACTACCTTACTAACACACACACACTACCTTACTTACACACACACTACCTTACTTACACACACACTACCTTACTTAACACACACACACTACCTTACTAACACACACACACTACCTTACTTAACACACACACACTACCTTACTAACACACACACACTACCTTACTTACACACACACTACCTTACTAACACACACACACTACCTTACACACACACACTACCTTACTAACACACACACACTACCTTACTTACACACACACTACCTTACTAACACACACACACTACCTTACTAACACACACACACTACCTTACTTACACACACACACACTACCTTACTTACACACACACTACCTTACTTACACACACACTACCTTACTTACACACACACACTACCTTACTTACACACACACACTACCTTACTAACACACACACTACCTTACTAACACACACACACTACCTTACTTACACACACACTACCTTACTTACACACACACTACCTTACTACACACACACACACTACCTTACTTACACACACACACTACCTTACTAACACACACACACTACCTTACTAACACACACACACTACCTTACTAACACACACACACTACCTTACTTAACACACACACACTACCTTACTTACACACACACACTACCTTACTAACACACACACACTACCTTACTTACACACACACACTACCTTACTAACACACACACACTACCTTACTAACACACACACACTACCTTACTTACACACACACACTACCTTACTACACACACACACTACCTTACTAACACACACACACTACCTTACTTACACACACACTACCTTACTTAACACACACACACTACCTTACTAACACACACACACTACCTTACTTAACACACACACACTACCTTACTAACACACACACACTACCTTACTTAACACACACACACTACCTTACTTACACACACACACTACCTTACTTACACACACACTACCTTACTAACACACACACACTACCTTACTTAACACACACACACTACCTTACTAACACACACACACTACCTTACTAACACACACACACTACCTTACTACACACACACACTACCTTACTAACACACACACACTACCTTACTAACACACACACACTACCTTACTTACACACACACTACCTTACTAACACACACACACTACCTTACTTACACACACACACACTACCTTACTAACACACACACACTACCTTACTAACACACACACACTACCTTACTTACACACACACTACCTTACTTACACACACACACTACCTTACTTAACACACACACACTACCTTACTAACACACACACACTACCTTACTTACACACACACTACCTTACTAACACACACACACTACCTTACTTACACACACACACTACCTTACTAACACACACACACTACCTTACTTACACACACACACTACCTTACTTACACACACACTACCTTACTAACACACACACACTACCTTACTAACACACACACACTACCTTACTACACACACACACTACCTTACTAACACACACACACTACCTTACTTACACACACACACTACCTTACTAACACACACACACTACCTTACTTACACACACACACTACCTTACTAACACACACACTACCTTACTAACACACACACACTACCTTACTTACACACACACTACCTTACTAACACACACACACTACCTTACTTACACACACACTACCTTACTACACACACACACTACCTTACTAACACACACACACTACCTTACTTACACACACACACTACCTTACTAACACACACACACTACCTTACTTAACACACACACACTACCTTACTAACACACACACACTACCTTACTTAACACACACACACTACCTTACTAACACACACACACTACCTTACTAACACACACACACTACCTTACTTACACACACACACTACCTTACTAACACACACACACTACCTTACTAACACACACACACTACCTTACTAACACACACACACTACCTTACTAACACACACACACTACCTTACTAACACACACACACTACCTTACTAACACACACACACTACCTTACTAACACACACACACTACCTTACTAACACACACACACTACCTTACTTAACACACACACACTACCTTACTAACACACACACACTACCTTACTAACACACACACACTACCTTACTTACACACACACACACTACCTTACTACACACACACACTACCTTACTAACACACACACACTACCTTACTAACACACACACACTACCTTACTACACACACACACTACCTTACTTAACACACACACACTACCTTACTTACACACACACTACCTTACTAACACACACACACTACCTTACTTACACACACACACTACCTTACTAACACACACACACTACCTTACTTAACACACACACACTACCTTACTAACACACACACACTACCTTACTTACACACACACTACCTTACTAACACACACACACTACCTTACTTACACACACACACTACCTTACTTACACACACACACTACCTTACTTAACACACACACACTACCTTACTAACACACACACACTACCTTACTTACACACACACACTACCTTACTAACACACACACACTACCTTACTACACACACACACTACCTTACTTAACACACACACACTACCTTACTTACACACACACTACCTTACTAACACACACACACTACCTTACTTACACACACACACTACCTTACTAACACACACACACTACCTTACTAACACACACACACTACCTTACTTACACACACACACTACCTTACTAACACACACACACTACCTTACTTACACACACACTACCTTACTTACACACACACACTACCTTACTAACACACACACACTACCTTACTTACACACACACACTACCTTACTTACACACACACACTACCTTACTAACACACACACACTACCTTACTTAACACACACACACTACCTTACTTAACACACACACACTACCTTACTTACACACACACACTACCTTACTTAACACACACACACTACCTTACTTACACACACACTACCTTACTAACACACACACACTACCTTACTTAACACACACACACTACCTTACTTAACACACACACACTACCTTACTTACACACACACACTACCTTACTTACACACACACACTACCTTACTTACACACACACTACCTTACTAACACACACACACTACCTTACTAACACACACACACTACCTTACTAACACACACACACTACCTTACTTAACACACACACACTACCTTACTAACACACACACACTACCTTACTTACACACACACACTACCTTACTTACACACACACTACCTTACTTACACACACACACTACCTTACTTACACACACACACTACCTTACTTACACACACACACTACCTTACTTACACACACACACTACCTTACTACACACACACACTACCTTACTAACACACACACACTACCTTACTTACACACACACACTACCTTACTAACACACACACACTACCTTACTAACACACACACACTACCTTACTTACACACACACTACCTTACTAACACACACACACTACCTTACTTACACACACACACTACCTTACTAACACACACACACTACCTTACTTACACACACACACTACCTTACTTAACACACACACACTACCTTACTTAACACACACACACTACCTTACTAACACACACACACTACCTTACTTACACACACACACTACCTTACTACACACACACTACCTTACTTAACACACACACACTACCTTACTTAACACACACACACTACCTTACTTACACACACACACTACCTTACTAACACACACACACTACCTTACTTACACACACACTACCTTACTAACACACACACACTACCTTACTTAACACACACACACTACCTTACTAACACACACACACTACCTTACTTACACACACACTACCTTACTAACACACACACACTACCTTACTTAACACACACACACTACCTTACTTACACACACACACTACCTTACTAACACACACACACTACCTTACTAACACACACACACTACCTTACTTAACACACACACACTACCTTACTTAACACACACACACTACCTTACTTACACACACACACTACCTTACTAACACACACACACTACCTTACTTACACACACACACTACCTTACTTACACACACACACTACCTTACTAACACACACACACTACCTTACTAACACACACACACTACCTTACTTAACACACACACACTACCTTACTAACACACACACACTACCTTACTTACACACACACACTACCTTACTAACACACACACACTACCTTACTAACACACACACACTACCTTACTTAACACACACACACTACCTTACTTACACACACACACTACCTTACTAACACACACACACTACCTTACTAACACACACACACTACCTTACACACACACACTACCTTACTAACACACACACACTACCTTACTTAACACACACACACTACCTTACTAACACACACACACTACCTTACTAACACACACACACTACCTTACTAACACACACACACTACCTTACTTAACACACACACACTACCTTACTTACACACACACACTACCTTACTAACACACACACTACCTTACTAACACACACACACTACCTTACTAACACACACACACTACCTTACTACACACACACTACCTTACTTACACACACACTACCTTACACACACACACTACCTTACTTACACACACACTACCTTACTAACACACACACACTACCTTACTTACACACACACACTACCTTACTTACACACACACTACCTTACTTACACACACACACTACCTTACTTAACACACACACACTACCTTACTAACACACACACACTACCTTACTTACACACACACACTACCTTACTAACACACACACACTACCTTACTTACACACACACACTACCTTACTACACACACACACTACCTTACTAACACACACACACTACCTTACTTAACACACACACACTACCTTACTAACACACACACACTACCTTACTTACACACACACACTACCTTACTTACACACACACACTACCTTACTAACACACACACACTACCTTACTAACACACACACACTACCTTACTTACACACACACACTACCTTACTAACACACACACACTACCTTACTTACACACACACACACTACCTTACTTACACACACACACACTACCTTACTTAACACACACACACTACCTTACTTACACACACACTACCTTACTTACACACACACACTACCTTACTAACACACACACACTACCTTACTAACACACACACACTACCTTACTAACACACACACACTACCTTACTAACACACACACACTACCTTACTAACACACACACACTACCTTACTTACACACACACACTACCTTACTTAACACACACACACTACCTTACTTACACACACACACTACCTTACTTACACACACACACTACCTTACTAACACACACACACTACCTTACTTAACACACACACACTACCTTACTTACACACACACACTACCTTACTTACACACACACACACTACCTTACTTAACACACACACTACCTTACTTACACACACACACTACCTTACTAACACACACACACTACCTTACTTAACACACACACACTACCTTACTTAACACACACACACTACCTTACTTACACACACACTACCTTACTACACACACACACTACCTTACTTACACACACACACTACCTTACTAACACACACACACTACCTTACTTACACACACACTACCTTACTTACACACACACACTACCTTACTAACACACACACACTACCTTACTACACACACACACTACCTTACTTACACACACACTACCTTACTTACACACACACACTACCTTACTTACACACACACACTACCTTACTTACACACACACACTACCTTACTAACACACACACACTACCTTACTTAACACACACACACTACCTTACTTACACACACACACTACCTTACTAACACACACACACTACCTTACTAACACACACACACTACCTTACTAACACACACACACTACCTTACTTACACACACACACTACCTTACTAACACACACACACTACCTTACTTAACACACACACACTACCTTACTAACACACACACACTACCTTACTTAACACACACACACTACCTTACTTACACACACACTACCTTACTAACACACACACACTACCTTACTTAACACACACACACTACCTTACTTACACACACACACTACCTTACTAACACACACACACTACCTTACTTACACACACACTACCTTACTAACACACACACACTACCTTACTAACACACACACACTACCTTACTAACACACACACACTACCTTACTTACACACACACTACCTTACTTAACACACACACACTACCTTACTTACACACACACACTACCTTACTAACACACACACACTACCTTACTTACACACACACACTACCTTACTACACACACACACTACCTTACTTACACACACACTACCTTACTAACACACACACACTACCTTACTAACACACACACACTACCTTACTAACACACACACACTACCTTACTAACACACACACACTACCTTACTAACACACACACACTACCTTACTAACACACACACACTACCTTACTAACACACACACACTACCTTACTAACACACACACACTACCTTACTTAACACACACACACTACCTTACTTACACACACACTACCTTACTTAACACACACACACTACCTTACTAACACACACACACTACCTTACTTAACACACACACACTACCTTACTAACACACACACACTACCTTACTAACACACACACACTACCTTACTTACACACACACACTACCTTACTAACACACACACACTACCTTACTTACACACACACACTACCTTACTACACACACACACTACCTTACTAACACACACACTACCTTACTTAACACACACACACTACCTTACTTACACACACACACTACCTTACTTAACACACACACACTACCTTACTTAACACACACACACTACCTTACTACACACACACACTACCTTACTTACACACACACTACCTTACTAACACACACACACTACCTTACTTACACACACACACTACCTTACTACACACACACACTACCTTACTTACACACACACTACCTTACTAACACACACACACTACCTTACTTAACACACACACACTACCTTACTTACACACACACACTACCTTACTTACACACACACACTACCTTAACACACACACACTACCTTACTTAACACACACACACTACCTTACTTACACACACACACTACCTTACTAACACACACACACTACCTTACTTACACACACACACTACCTTACTTACACACACACACTACCTTACTAACACACACACACTACCTTACTAACACACACACACTACCTTACTTACACACACACACTACCTTACTAACACACACACACTACCTTACTTAACACACACACACTACCTTACTTACACACACACTACCTTACTAACACACACACACTACCTTACTTACACACACACACTACCTTACTAACACACACACACTACCTTACTTACACACACACACTACCTTACTAACACACACACACTACCTTACTTACACACACACACTACCTTACTAACACACACACACTACCTTACTACACACACACACTACCTTACTTACACACACACTACCTTACTAACACACACACACTACCTTACTTAACACACACACACTACCTTACTTACACACACACACTACCTTACTTACACACACACACTACCTTACTTACACACACACTACCTTACTAACACACACACACTACCTTACTAACACACACACACTACCTTACTTACACACACACACTACCTTACTAACACACACACACTACCTTACTTACACACACACTACCTTACTAACACACACACACTACCTTACTTACACACACACACTACCTTACTAACACACACACACTACCTTACTAACACACACACACTACCTTACTTACACACACACACTACCTTACTAACACACACACACTACCTTACTACACACACACACTACCTTACTTACACACACACACTACCTTACTTAACACACACACACTACCTTACTAACACACACACACTACCTTACTTAACACACACACTACCTTACTAACACACACACACTACCTTACTTACACACACACACTACCTTACTTACACACACACACTACCTTACTTAACACACACACACTACCTTACTACACACACACACTACCTTACTAACACACACACACTACCTTACTTACACACACACACTACCTTACTAACACACACACACTACCTTACTAACACACACACACTACCTTACTAACACACACACACTACCTTACTTACACACACACACTACCTTACTAACACACACACACTACCTTACTTACACACACACACTACCTTACTTACACACACACACTACCTTACTAACACACACACACTACCTTACTAACACACACACACTACCTTACTTACACACACACACTACCTTACTAACACACACACACTACCTTACTAACACACACACACTACCTTACTAACACACACACACTACCTTACTTAACACACACACACTACCTTACTAACACACACACACTACCTTACTTAACACACACACACTACCTTACTTACACACACACACTACCTTACTAACACACACACACTACCTTACTTACACACACACACTACCTTACACACACACACTACCTTACTTACACACACACACTACCTTACTAACACACACACACTACCTTACTACACACACACACTACCTTACTTACACACACACACTACCTTACTTAACACACACACACTACCTTACTTACACACACACTACCTTACTACACACACACTACCTTACTTACACACACACACTACCTTACTAACACACACACACTACCTTACTTACACACACACACACTACCTTACTACACACACACACACTACCTTACTTACACACACACACTACCTTACTAACACACACACACTACCTTACTTACACACACACTACCTTACTAACACACACACACTACCTTACTAACACACACACACTACCTTACTAACACACACACACTACCTTACTTACACACACACTACCTTACTAACACACACACACTACCTTACTAACACACACACACTACCTTACTTACACACACACACTACCTTACTTAACACACACACACTACCTTACTTACACACACACACTACCTTACTAACACACACACACTACCTTACTTAACACACACACACTACCTTACTAACACACACACACTACCTTACTTACTTACACACACACACTACCTTACTAACACACACACACTACCTTACTAACACACACACACTACCTTACTAACACACACACACTACCTTACTTACACACACACACTACCTTACTAACACACACACACTACCTTACTACACACACACACTACCTTACTACACACACACACTACCTTACTTACACACACACACTACCTTACTTACACACACACACTACCTTACTTAACACACACACACTACCTTACTTAACACACACACACTACCTTACTAACACACACACACTACCTTACTTACACACACACACTACCTTACTAACACACACACACTACCTTACTTAACACACACACACTACCTTACTACACACACACACTACCTTACTTACACACACACACTACCTTACTTACACACACACTACCTTACTTACACACACACACTACCTTACTTAACACACACACACTACCTTACTTACACACACACTACCTTACTAACACACACACACTACCTTACTACACACACACACTACCTTACTTAACACACACACACTACCTTACTAACACACACACACTACCTTACTTAACACACACACACTACCTTACTTAACACACACACACTACCTTACTAACACACACACTACCTTACTAACACACACACACTACCTTACTACACACACACACTACCTTACTAACACACACACACTACCTTACTAACACACACACACTACCTTACTTAACACACACACACTACCTTACTAACACACACACACTACCTTACTTACACACACACACTACCTTACTACACACACACACTACCTTACTAACACACACACACTACCTTACTTACACACACACTACCTTACTAACACACACACACTACCTTACTAACACACACACACTACCTTACTTACACACACACACACTACCTTACTAACACACACACACTACCTTACTAACACACACACACTACCTTACTTACACACACACACTACCTTACTACACACACACACTACCTTACTTACACACACACACTACCTTACTTAACACACACACACTACCTTACTTACACACACACACTACCTTACTAACACACACACACTACCTTACTACACACACACACTACCTTACTAACACACACACACTACCTTACTAACACACACACACTACCTTACTTAACACACACACACTACCTTACTAACACACACACACTACCTTACTTACACACACACTACCTTACTAACACACACACACTACCTTACTAACACACACACACTACCTTACTTAACACACACACACTACCTTACTTACACACACACACTACCTTACTAACACACACACACTACCTTACTTAACACACACACACACTACCTTACTTACACACACACTACCTTACTAACACACACACACTACCTTACTACACACACACACTACCTTACTTACACACACACACTACCTTACTAACACACACACACTACCTTACTTACACACACACACTACCTTACTAACACACACACACTACCTTACTTAACACACACACACTACCTTACTAACACACACACACTACCTTACTTACACACACACACTACCTTACTTAACACACACACACTACCTTACTTACACACACACACTACCTTACTAACACACACACACTACCTTACTAACACACACACACTACCTTACTAACACACACACACTACCTTACTAAACACACACACACTACCTTACTAACACACACACACTACCTTACTAACACACACACACTACCTTACTTACACACACACTACCTTACTTAACACACACACACTACCTTACTAACACACACACACTACCTTACTAACACACACACACTACCTTACTAACACACACACACACTACCTTACTTACACACACACACTACCTTACTTACACACACACACTACCTTACTAACACACACACACTACCTTACTTACACACACACACTACCTTACTAACACACACACACTACCTTACTAACACACACACACTACCTTACTAAACACACACACACTACCTTACTACACACACACACACTACCTTACTTACACACACACACTACCTTACTAACACACACACACTACCTTACTTACACACACACACTACCTTACTAACACACACACACTACCTTACTAACACACACACACTACCTTACTTAACACACACACACTACCTTACTAACACACACACACTACCTTACTAACACACACACACTACCTTACTTAACACACACACACTACCTTACTAACACACACACACTACCTTACTAACACACACACACTACCTTACTTACACACACACTACCTTACTTAACACACACACACTACCTTACTAACACACACACACTACCTTACTTACACACACACACTACCTTACTACACACACACACTACCTTACACACACACACACTACCTTACTTAACACACACACACTACCTTACTAACACACACACACTACCTTACTTACACACACACACTACCTTACTTACACACACACACTACCTTACTACACACACACACTACCTTACTTAACACACACACACTACCTTACTTACACACACACACTACCTTACTACACACACACTACCTTACTTACACACACACACTACCTTACTAACACACACACACTACCTTACAACACACACACACTACCTTACTTACACACACACACACTACCTTACTTAACACACACACACTACCTTACTAACACACACACACTACCTTACTTACACACACACACACTACCTTACTAACACACACACACTACCTTACTTACACACACACACTACCTTACTAACACACACACTACCTTACTTACACACACACACTACCTTACTAACACACACACACTACCTTACTTACACACACACACTACCTTACTAACACACACACACTACCTTACTAACACACACACACTACCTTACTACACACACACACTACCTTACTTAACACACACACACTACCTTACTTACACACACACACTACCTTACTTAACACACACACACTACCTTACTAACACACACACACACTACCTTACTTACACACACACACTACCTTACTTACACACACACTACCTTACTAACACACACACTACCTTACTAACACACACACACTACCTTACTTACACACACACACTACCTTACTAACACACACACTACCTTACTACACACACACACACTACCTTACTACACACACACACTACCTTACTTAACACACACACACTACCTTACTAACACACACACACTACCTTACTTAACACACACACACTACCTTACTTACACACACACACTACCTTACTTACACACACACACACTACCTTACTAACACACACACACTACCTTACTTACACACACACACACTACCTTACTAACACACACACACTACCTTACTTAACACACACACACTACCTTACTAACACACACACACTACCTTACTTAACACACACACACTACCTTACTTACTTACACACACACACTACCTTACTTACACACACACACTACCTTACTTACACACACACTACCTTACTAACACACACACACTACCTTACTTACACACACACACTACCTTACTA
>JAJSRW010000132.1:0-47500 GCA_022414725.1 Microglena sp. YARC | reverse complement strand
CACACACACACACACACGCATCCTTTTACTAACAACACAATACTGACACACACCTTTAAACACACACACATTTTACTAACACACGCACACCTTACTAACACACACTCACTTTACTAGCACACTTACATTGACTAACACACACTCTGTACTAACACACACGCATCCTTCCTCTACTAACTTGCACACACACACATAATACTGATACACGCACTGTTCTAACACACACGCACAGGCTGTTCGAACACACACACCATACTTACATACACACATACCGCACAAACGCACACACAGGCACATTGTACTTGCACACACAGATATTGTACTATCACACGCACACTTTACTAAGACACACAGGCATTGTACTTGCACACACAGATATTGTACTGACACACACACACTGTACTAACACACACACACGTATACACTGTACTCACACACACAGACATTGTTCTGACACGCACACACACACTATACTAACACACACACTGTACTAATACACACACACCGTACTAACACACACACACAATCATGGTACCAACACACACACACACCATACTTCCATACACAAACCACACAAACGCACACACACACTGTGCTGTCACACACACAATGTACTTAAACACACACACACTGTACTAACACACACGCATCTTTACAATACTAACTTGCACACACACCATCACACACCTGACACACACACACTGTACTAACACACACACACCATTCATTCTAACACACTGACAAATAGGCGCAAACACCTTACTAACACACATACAGACACACCTTACTAACATACACACTTTACTAGCACACACACACACACAATTTACTTACACCCACAGGCACACACTGTGCTAACACACTCACACCGTTTTAACACACATACACAAACACATTGTACGATCACTCACACGAACACTGTACTAACACACACATTTTTACTGTTCTAACTTGCACAAACACACACCATACTGACACACACACTGCACAAATGCACACACACACACCATACTGACGCACACACACTGTACTGACACACACGCACGCTGTGCTTAGACACACACACTGTACTAACACACACACACTGTACTTATACACACACCTTACTAACACACATGCACACACACCGTACGAACACACTGACAAACAGACATACACAACTTACTAACACAAACACAAACCATACTAACACACACACACTGTTCTAACACACACTCACACACAAACATAGTAATAACACACACACACACCGTATTACTAACTAACTCATGTCCTAACTGTCTAACTAACTAACTAACTAACTAACTGATGTACTTACTAACTAGAATTCTTACAAATGCCATCAAACAGCGGTCATACCAGGGTACTACGCACACAGCAGACACATTGTACTACCTCTCACACACACACTTTACATAGACACACACACATACACACACACACTTTACTAAGACACACACAGACACATTCTACTAACTCTCACACACACACTTTACTTACACACACAGATACTTACACACACTATAATTCTTACAAGTGCCAGCAAACAGCGGTATCAGGGTACTACATTTTGTCGAATTGGTCAGCGCTTAAAGCGCACAAACGTCCAATTGGTCAGCGCTTAACAGTGCAAAAAGCGCAAAAACTGCGAGCTGCGCCCACACGGGTTTGGAAAAACTGCGCAAAACGTGCAGTGGGCCTCAAAAAGCGTGCGCAAAATCACGCTGCCGTAGTACCCTGACTCCCTTAGCGGTATTATAGCTAATGATTGTTTACAACAAAAATACTGCTGAATAACTAACTAACCATTTAACTAAATATTCGTGGTCGGCCCCTGTGGAAGCAAACGGGCTGGCCCCCTCAACCTCACGCCTCGAAACAAGGCGAACTATTTATTTATTTAACTAGTTATAATTCTTACAACTGCCATCAAACAAAATGTTTAATTAGCCCATGCTGGCAATCTAGAGTTACATGTATTGTTGGCCGGCAGGGGTGGGGTGGGGTAGCATGGGGTGACAATCTAGAGTTTAAATTATTGTTGGCCGGCAGGGGTGGGGGTGGGGTGGCGTGGGGGTGGCAATCTAGAGTTTACTTGTATTGTTGGCCGGCAGGGGTGGGGGGTGGGTAGCATGGGGTGGCAATCTAGAGTTTAAATTTATTGTTGGCCGGCAGGGGTGGGGGTGGGGTGGCGTGGGGTGGCAATGTAGAGTTTAAATTTATTGTTGGCCGGCAGGGGTGGGGTGGGGTGGCGTGGGTGGCAATCTAGAGTTTAAATTTATTGTTGGCCGGCAGGGGTGGGGTGGGGTGGCGTGGGGTGGCAATCTAGAGGTTAAATTTATTGTTGGCCGGCAGGGGTGGGGGTGGGGTGGCGTGGGGTGGCAATGTAGAGTTTAAAATTTATTGTTGGCCGGCAGGGGTGGGGTGGGGTGCGTGGGGTGGCAATCTAGAGGTTAAATTTATTGTTGGCCGGCAGGGGTGGGGGTGGGGTGGCGTGGGTGGCAATGTAGAGTTTAAATTTATTGTTGGCCGGCAGGGGTGGGGGTGGGGTGGCGTGGGGTGGCAATGTAGAGTTTAAATTTATTGTTGGCCGGCAGGGGTGGGGGTGGGGTGGGGGTAAGGTAGCGTGGGGTGGTAATTTAGAGTTTATATTGCTTGTTGGAGTGTGGGCAAGTCCCTGTAGCCTATTTGGCTACCCCTGGACTGCAACATACAGGTATGAGGTATATGTCAGGTTGCATGCAAGATAAGATCCTGCTGCTGGTAATCTATACTTGGTATTGATTGTTGGAGTGTGGGCAAGTCCCTGTAGCCTACATGGCTACCCCTGGACTGCAACGTACAGGTATATGCCAGGTTGCAAGCAGGGTACTTCCATTGGCCAAATTGGCCAGCGCTTTAGCGCACTTGAAAAAATTTAAACTGCGCTTTGTAGTGCGAAACGCGCAAAAATTGCTTGCTGCGCCCACAGGGGGTTGCAAAAAACTGTGCGAAACGTGCAGTGGGGCTCAAAAAGGCAGCGCGCCAGCGCGCAAAAGCACGCGCTTGGAAGTACCCTGGTTGCAAGCAAGATAAGGTCCTGCTGGAAATCTATACTTGGTATCTCCAGTTGAGGTAGGAGACCGCTTCCCACCTGCGCACGACGGGCTCCCTTAACACCACGCCCCACCAGGCGTTATCATTACTTGATATTATTTGTTGGAGTGTGGGAAAGTCCCTGTAGCCTGTATGGCTACCCCTGGATTGTAACATACATTTTGTCAGTCTGAAAGCAAGATAAGGCACTGCTGGTAATCTATTCTTGGTATTTAGTATTTAGCTTGGACTTAATCTATACTTGGTTTTTAGTGTTTAGCTTGGACTTAATCTATACTTGGTTACATAGCGTCAGCCATCAATTTGGCTGCTCGCCGTCTTCGGCAGTCAAAAAGCATATTACCAGGAAAATGTGAACTCGACAAATCACTTCCCCCCCCCCCACCCATCCCCACCCCACCACCATCATAAATTGTTACATCCGTGTAATACCGTTACTCACAGGACATGAAGTTAAGAACACCATAGCGTAAGCCGGAGCTAGCTATAGTCACCGTAGGGCCACCTCAGTAAAAGAATCACCACCGATGCCTGACCGGCAGGCACCGTAGCCACATCATGCCAGTGCAGCTTAATACGGTTTTTTTTTCACCCCGGTTGGGAAGCACCAACACAATGCAGCTGGCAATGCAACTGTAAATGTATGTCACAGTCACCATCTTGCTTGCAACCCAACATGATAGTCTAGCATTGTTATTGATTGTTCGAGTGTGGGCAAGTCTCTTTATCTGGGGACCGGCGTGTCAGGTGAAGATAACCAAAAGCGAGCATGATATCAAATGGTTTCATACAAACTGCATGATATTGCATATAAATGGTAACTTAAGCGTAGGCAGACTGGCGGCATCATGTGATCTCATATATTATCAATGTCGCACGATCTCAGGGCCCCCTTCGGTTAAACGATTGTTTGGGGCTCAGTTCATCAGTGCTTCCCTTTAGCCTATTTGGCCTACCCCTGGACTGTAACATACATACATACATGCATACATTGTTGCACCATACATGCATGCCCAGTTGCACCTTTGGCCAGAGCTCTGGGTCATAGCCAGCCCAGAGCCTTTTTTCCGTTCCAGAAAGGGTAGCGAATAGCGATCAGGGATTTGGTGTCTTTCAAGGTTGGCCTCCAGGTGGCGATTTGGGTAGGTGGCCCGAAGGGGGGAGCTTCAGGGCCAGCAGCCCGGGGGGGGGGGGGGGGGGGGGGGTAAGTCTCAGGGTAGCGGACGGTTTGGCCAAAACGGGGTCCCAGGTAGCGAGGTAATATCCCGCCCTAAATCCTGTGCCCTCAAGTAAATTTGAACTTGGTTACATAGCTTCAGCCAGAAATTTAGCTGCTTTCCGTCTTTGGCAGTAAAAAATAAAAATAAGCCCTCCAGTAAGCTCCAGTGTTTTTCCAAAGCACGATTAATCGTGCACACACGATTATGAATGTTTATTCACGAAATGGCCCATAGTTTTCTCAGGTCTGGGCTGGGTCTGGGAAATGTTTTCGAGCTCGAGAAACGTTGGCCTGGGCATTGTTCACAAACGAATATTAATGTTTCTGGTTAACCCAAACGCTGGCTGCAGCATCGTCATGCACGGTTATTAAGGTTTAGCATCAGCCAGACTGCCGTCTCAGGCTTTAGGAAAAACACTGGTAAGCTCAAGCAGCCTTCTCAACCATCCGTCTTCCCCTACTTGAACTTGGACTTGGTTATATAGCTTCAGCCAGCAATTTGGCTGCTCGCCGTCTCCGGCAGGAAACAAATAAAATGTTACCAGGAAATGTAAACGCGAACAAATAATTCCCCCCTTTCATTTCCCCCTCCCCCCCCCCCCCCCTCCTCTTCATCTGAACGATTAATAACCATAAGCTCCTGTAGCACGAACTCAGGGCCCCCGTCGGTTAAACGATGGTTTGGGGCTCAGATCATCAGTGCCTTTTCTTTTTAAGCCCTTCCTATACAGTTGGGCAAGTCCCTTTAGCCTATTTGGCCTGCCCCTGGACCGTATCATACACACATACAAGCTCAAGCAGCCTCCTCAACCACCCGGGTCCATCTTGGTCGAGGAGCCTTCTCAGAGGCCCACAGCTCCAGGAAGCGCGCAGAATTGGTGGTGGTACCCGCATATGTGGAGGAGGGGGTGGGGGTGGTGGCAACGAGAATAGTAGTGGTAGGAGCGGTGGTCTGTGTGTCTGTGGTAGTGTCCACCTTGGTGGTGGTGGTGGTACCCACATGGGTGGGGGCGGAAGCGGTGGAGGTTGGGGCGGTGGATGCGTTGTGGGTGGCCTTGGCAGCATCAGCGTCAAGGGGAAGGGCAGTTGTCTCATCAACGGGGAGCATGGTCTCTATTGTAGTATACACTTGGGTAGGTACCTGCCAGGAGTTACCTACGCAGTTAAGAATGGCAAGGGCAGGTTTTCATTGTGTGCATTTGATTGGAAACACGATTGTTTTTGATTTTTATTTTCATTGATTTTTATTTTCATTGTTTTTGATTTTCATTGCATTTGTTTGGAAACACGATTGTTTTTTATTTTGATTTTCATTGTTTTTGATTTTCATTGCACCAGCGTCCAGGGGAAGGGCAATGGTCTCGTCAGCGGGGAGCATGGTCTCTATTGTAGTATACACCTGGGTAGGTACCTGCCAGGAGTTACCTAAGCAGTTGAGAATGACAAGGGCAGGATTGTGTGCATTTGTTCGAAAACAGAGTTGTGATGTTGGGCCTTGCCAGCATCAGCATCCAGGGGAAGGGAAGTGGTCTCATCAACGGGGAGCATGGTCTTTATTGTAATATACATCTATTACACATGTTTAGGGGTGGGAAGCAAACGTATATTGTCATTTTTATATGCCGTAAAAACGTATGAACGTATAAACGTATGCATATAAAAGTATGAAAACGTATGAGTAGTCATTGTACTTCTTGGGAAAAGACTTTTAAATGGGTTTAAAAGTATTGCTGCGTTGCTAATTTCATTGGCTTCACATATCAAATCTCAAAAAGAAATCTGGCAATTTTAGGTTGTCCAAATCTCAGAAAAAGAAATCACAACCAGACAGCGCGTCGACCAAGAAGCACGGTGCCAATCTAAGGGATCCATTCAATGCCAATAATATTTTAATATTGTCTGTGTTCACATCATTATTTATACGCATCTCCCTACGTCAGCTACTGGTTTAAGACCAAGTATGCTGCAGCTTCTAGGCAGCTCTATGAGTCAGCTGCAGGTTTCAGACCAAGTGTGCAGCAGCGTCTAGGCAGCTCTGTGAGTCAGCTACAGGTTATAATAATATTATATAACTATGTTGCAATATTATCCATCTTTACATTGCACTAGGCCTGCACCATCAATCCTCCAAGCCCACGTAGGAGCACAGCTTGTGGAATGGAAGGCTAGGTGGCGCTCTGATATGTGTGCCATCCTGGCCATCTAAATCAAACTGTAGGCCGCATTTAAACAAAATGGTACGAGTGAAATATTAATTGTATTGCATATTGTGATAGAGTACAACTCATACGTTTTTATACGTTTATACTCATACGTTACGAGAAAAGTATACGGCGTATATATCCGAATGAGCTTATAAACGTATGAGTATACGTTCATATGTCAGCTTAACCCTACACGTATTTTGATGGTCGGCCCTAGTGCAAGCAAACGGGCTGCCCCCCTCAACCTCACGCCTCGTAATAAGGTTGACTAGTTATTTATTTATTTATTATGCTGTATTTCTTTTTGTTCCTTGACTACTGCTATGCTGCATGGACGTATAGGTTGTCAAAATAGCTATGCACTTTAAATGTGTAGTACAGTCCAGGTTCTTAGTAATAGCTATGCACTTTAAATGTGTAGTACAGTCTAGGTTCTTAGTAATAGCTATGCACTTTAAATGTGTAGTACAGTCTAGGTTCTTACTAATAGCTATGCACTTTAAATGTGTAGTACAGTCTAGGTTCTTAGTAATAGCTATGCACTTTTAATGCGTAGAACAGTCTAGCCGTCTAGGTTCTTAGTAATAGCTATGCACTTTAAATGTGTAGTACAGTCTAGGTTCTTAGTAATAGCTATGCACTGTAAATTTGCAGTGCAGTCATCCTACTACAGAAGCAAACATGTATGTATGTATGTATGTATGTATGTATGTATGTATGTACGTACTAGTACATTACCCTAAAATACGAAGTGGATAAAGAGCAGGCTGCGGATCCAATCGGCTAACAACTTGCGAAAGCCGACCCCACTGACAATACCGGGCGTGCGCAATCGCGATTTGCAAAGCGACATACCTGCAGCTTCTTCTTTGCATGTAACATAGTTGCAAAGCGACATACCTGCAGCTTCTTCTTTGCATGTAACATGGTTGCAAAGCGACATACCTGCAGCTTCTTCTTTGCAAAGCGACATACCAGCAGCTTCTTCTTTGCGCGTAACATAGTTGGGTTTGCAGCTGTTGCTTTGACCAGGAAGTTCCAGCCAGTCTTATATCGCAACATGCTAAGCAACCGATGTGTCAATGCTTGAAACAATGAAAAGATATTGGATGAGGGGTGCAAGGGCCATATCACGATTCTGTTGTAGAAATCTTCGACTTCCGTCCGGTCAACACCTGCCGAATCAAAAATCGCAGTGCCGTGCTTAACGATCATCGATACAATGAAAAGAGATTGCATAGATAGGATGAGCGGTCCAAGTGCGAGAAATGGGAAGGAAATGGCTGCTCGCATCCACTGGCTGCCAACTGTGACAAAATTGATGCACAGGCATGGTGAAAGTGCGCATGCGTGCAATGAATGGTGGCAACGCTCGCAGGCGGAGAAAAGATACATGGTGATGTGAAGAAATTGCAATTACTCGCAAGCTGGTGAAATAAATTGTTAGCCCTTCCTCTCCTGCTCTGGCAAGCTCACTTTGAGCGCTGGCTGGCGGTGTTGCGCGCCCTCATGTCCATTAGGACCGTTGGCACGCATCATGGAGCATGAGCAGAAGACCGCATCGAGAAGTTTGCTGGCTGTATTCGTAGCCCTTCTGCTTAAATCTGGTTGATTGTGCGCATGCATGCATCGAGTATTATTATTATGTAATTTGCCACCGTGAACTCCAGAACGACCGATTTCAAAAACGTCGCCGGTGAGGGCTGGTCAGAAATTCGTTGGTGAATCATTTCTGTATGTCTACATATATATGTATGTATGTATGTATGTATGTATGTATGTATGTATGTATGTATGTATGTATGTATGTATGTATGTATGTACGTATGTTTTATGTTGCAGTCCAGGGGTAAGCCAAATAGGATAAAGGGACTTGCCCAACCGTGACAGGAGGGGCTAAAAAGAAAAAGCTTTAATGAACTGAAACCCCAAACAATCTTTTTACCAACGGGGGTTCTGAGTTTGTGCGACAGTGATCATTTAATCATACTTGAATTCAAACTTGATTACGTAGCTTCAGCCAGAAATATGGCTGCTTGACGATTAATTAATTATTTTTAATTTAATCACCGCAATAAATTGATTTCATTGATTTAATTACCGCAATTAATTGATTTAATTCTACAGCCATCCTAGTTCAGAAGCAGACATAAAGGAACTGACCTATTCCCGATGATCTGGCACAGTCAAACACCACATCTGCATTCCTCTGATGCCGAAGATGAATGCTCTTGCCCTTTTCACCTGTGTGGTGGTAGCGTAGCAAATTTAGGGGGTCTTCAGAAGGGGTGCAGAAAAGAGGTGCAGAAAAGGTTATCCATCCTTTTCACCTGTGTAGTGGTAGCGTGGAAAATTTAGGGGGTCTTCGGCACCCTTTTAGGGACCCTTTTGTGCACCCCTTTCTGCCCCCCTTTCTGCACCCTGTTGTGCAACCATTACTGCGCCCCTTTCTGCACCCTTTTCGGCACCCTTTTCGGCACCTTTTTCGGCACCCTTTTCTACACCCTTTTCTGCACCCTTCTCTGCACCCCTTTCTTCACGCCTTTCTGCACCCTTTTGTGCACTCTTTTGTGCACCCATTACTGCGCCCCTTTCTGCACCCTTTTGTGCACTCTTTTGTGCACCCATTACTGCGCCCCTTTCTGCACCCTTTTGTGCACTCTTTTGTGCACCCATTACTGCGCCCCTTTCTGCACCCTTTTGTGCACTCTTTTGTGCACCCATTACTGCGCCCCTTTCTGCACCCTTTTGTGCACTCTTTTGTGCACCCATTACTGCGCCCCTTTCTGCACCCTTTTGTGCACTCTTTTGTGCACCCATTACTGCGCCCCTTTCTGCACCCTTTTGTGCACTCTTTTGTGCACCCATTACTGCGCCCCTTTCTGCACCCTTTTGTGCACCCATTACTGCGCCCCTTTCTGCACCCTTTTCTGTACCCCTTCTGCACCCCTACTGCACCCTTTTATACACCTTTTTATACACCCTTTTCTGCACCCCTTTTCTTCACCCATTACTGCACCCTTTTCTAAACCCTTTTATACACCCATTTCCGCACCCTTTTATACACCTTTTTTGCACCCTTTTCCGCACCCTTTTCTGCACCCTTTTCTGCACCCTTTTATACACATTTTCTGCACCCTTTTCTGCACCCTTTTATACACAATTTCTGCACCCTTTTTTACACCCTTTTCTGCACCCTTTTATACACATTTTCTGCACCCTTTTTTACACCCTTTTCCGCACCCTTTTCTGCACCCTTTTTTTACACCTTTTTCTGCACCCTTTTCTACACCTTTTCTGCACCCTTTTCTGAACCCCTCTCACCCAGACTTCACCCTTTCAAGCCCAATAAAGGGGTACCAAAGACCATGCCCCAAATAAGCAGTGCAGCGTGGGGTGGGGATTGCAGAAGGTGAATGCTCTTGCCCTTTTCACCTGTGTGGTAGGGTGGGGGTTGGGTTGGGTTGGGTTGGGTTGGTTGGGTTGGGTTGGGTTGGGTTGGGTTGGGTTGGGTTGGGGGGTGTTGGGTTGGGTTGGGTGGTGGGGTAGGGTGGGGTGGGTGGATGAGGGGGCGTATGTGGGATGGTGGTGGTGAAACCGGGGGGGAGGTCGTATGTGTGTATGGGTGGATATGTGTGTAAGCATGTTTGTGTGGGTGGTGGTAATGGGGTGGGGTTTGGCCAGTGAGGTCCCCATGGGGTGGGGATGAGTGTGGGCATTGGCATATGCAACGCTAATGGGTGTTGATGGGTGTGGGTATTCACCAGTGTGGTATCGTGGGGTGGGAATGTAGGAAAGCAAGTGAGTGAGTGAGTAAGTAGGTGGGTAAGTGAGTGAGTGAGTGAGTGAGTGAGTGAGTGAGTGAGTGAGTGAGTGAGTAAGCAAGTAAGCAAGCAAGCCAGCAAGCAAGCAAGCAAGCAAGTAAGCATACAAATTATTTAGTCACTTAGAATTCCGTTACTTAGTTAGTTAGTATTGCGTGAATTAGTCAGTTAGTCAGCATTGTGTGAATTAGCTAGATAGTCAGCATTGTGTGAATTAGTTAGTTAGTTAGTTAGTTAGATAGTTAGCTAGCTAGACAGGCAGCAATAGCGTAAAAAAGGGCAAGGATACCAGTTGTGGCCATATCATCTCTCTCTCTCTCTCTCTCTCTCTCTCTCTCTCTCTCTCTCTCTCTCTCTCTCTCTCTCCATCTCTCACACACACACACCTTCCTTGCGGAAGATCAGCAGCGTACGGTGAGACCTATGAGCATTTGTCTCTCCCTCTCTCCCTCTCCCTCCCTCTCTCTCTCTTTCTCTCTCTCTCTCTCTCTCTCTCTCTCTCTCTCTCTCTCTCACACACACACTCTCTCAAACTCTCTCACACACACTAACCGGCGTCAATAGTATCAAACGAGAACACCCACCTTCCTTGAGGAACATAAGCAGCATACTGTGAGACTTGTGAGCATATGGGTATGGTTCCTGCACTATGCTGTTGTTCGGCGCCTAACCGGCGTCAATAGCATCAAACAAAAACAAGGCCACCCACCTTCCTTGCGGAACATAAGCAGTGTGCGGTGAGACATTTGGGCATATGGGTTTCTCTCTCTCTCTCTCTCTCTCTCTCTCTCTCTCTCTCACACACACACTCACACTCTCTCCCCCCCCCCCCCCTCTCTCTCTCTCTCTCTCTCTCTCTCTCTCTCTCACACACACACTCATACTCTCTCCCCCCCCTCTCTCTCTCTCTCTCTCTCTCTCTCTCTCTCTCTCTCTCTCACACACACACTCATACTCTCTCCCCCCCCCTCTCTCTCTCTCTCTCTCTCTCTCTCTCTCTCTCTCTCTCTCTCTCTCTCACACACACCTTCCTTGCGGAAGATCAGCAGCGTACGGTGAGACCTATGAGCATATGGGTATGATTCCTGCACTATGCTGTTGTTGGGCGCCAGCCACACCCAGGTCAAATTCTCAACATACCTGCAGTGGGTTTGTGTGGGTTTGTGCTTGGTGGTGTGGGTTTGTGTGTGGTGGTGAGGGTTGGCGTGGGTTTGTGCTTGGTGGTGTGGGTTTGTGTGTGGTGGTGAGGGTTGGCGTGGGTTTGTGTTTGGTGGTGTAAGTTTGTGTTTGGTGGTGAGGGTTGGCGTGGGTTTGTGTTTGGTGGTGTGGGTTTGTGTTTGGTGGTGAGGGTTTGTGTGGGTTTGTGTTAGGTGGTGTGTGTTTGTGTTTGGTGGTGTGTGTTGGCGCTTGGTGGTGAGGGTTTGTGTGGGTTTGTGTTTGGTGTTGTGGGTTTGTGTTGTGGGTTTTTGTGGGTTTGTGTAGGTTTGTGTTTGGTGGTGTTCTCTCGAATTATACGCAATCAATGTGCACACACAAACACCCATAAAATAAAATAAAATAAACGTGCACTCACATGAACCCCCATGCGTGCAGCTGCTTAAGGATGGGATGCACATCAAGCTTATGGGAATAAGGTGCAACACGAAGATGGAGCCATTAGGGCATGTGAGCTCTCTAATCCCTGGTTTCCCCAAATAAATTGAATATAAAATATAAAACATAAATTATAAAATATAAAATATAAAATATAAATTATAAAATATAAAATATAAATTATAAAATATAAAATATAAAATATAAATTATAAAATATAAATATAAAATATAAAATTTAAAATATAAAATACATGCACTCATGTAAACCCCCATGCGTACAGCTGCTTAAAAGATGGAATACATATATATTAAAGATGGAATATATATATATATATATATATATATAAACGTGCACTCACGTGAACCCCATGTGTAGAGTTGCTTCAGAATGGGATGCACCTCAAGTTTATGGGCCCACACGAAGATGAAGCCATACGGGCATAAGCTCGGGATTGGGATCTGCTTGAACCTGCGTGGGGTATGGGGGTGGGTGGGTGTGGGTGTGGGTGTGGGTGTGGGTGTGGGGAATAAAAATAGCGTATGCAAATATGAACAGGAGTGGATCGATCAAGGGGATGCGAGTGAAATGATTCGCCTGACTATAGACAGTGCGGTCATTTTAATGCAACTGCAAGCTTTGGGCTAGACTCAGTGGCTGGCTGTTGGAGCTGGCTGGAAGCTGCTACGCGTATTTCAAAATGGAACAGTAAAATAACTTGCCTGTTGATCGACATTACGGTCATTTCAATTCAACTGCAAGCTTTGGGCTAGACTCAAAGGCTGGCTGTCGGAGCTGGCTGGAAGATGCTACGCGTAGTCCAAAATGAAACAGTGAAATAAATCGATGCCTGCCAATCGACATAACAGTCATTTCAATGCGACTGTAAGCTTTGGGCTAGACTCAGTGGCTGGCTGCTGGAGCTGGCTGGAAGCTGCTACGAAAAATAAAGGAAAAGATAACGCCTTGAGGGGCGAGGTGCTAAGGGGACCCTCCCGTACGCCACAGCTGGGGAAAGTCACCATGGCAGACATAGGAAGTGTCACCCTCCAGGCGGTAGGGACTCCTTCACGTAAAGCTGCTATGCATATTTCAAAATGAAACAGTGAAATTACTCAAATGTCAATCGACAATATGGTCATTTCAACGCAACTGCAAGCTTTGGGCTAGACTCGGTGGCTGGCTGTTGGAGCTGGCTGGAAGCTGCTACGCGTATTTCAAAACGAATAAAATGAGTCCCCCCATAAGTCCCCCTTGACTCCGTCAAGCCGAGGGCACATTTGGAGTCCAGTAGGGCACCAGGAAAATGTAATCATCATCATCATCATCATCTTCATCATCATCATCATCATCGTCATCATCAATGACATGACTAACAGGTAGGGAACGGCAATATGATATCATATGACGCAAGCATGACATGATATCAAAATGAAAGAGTGAAATGACTCACTTGTCAAAAGATTCCTGTCGGCTAGCTGTTGGAGCTGGCTGGAAGCTGCTACGGGTAGTCTAAATGAAACAGCGAAATGACTCGCATTTAGGGAACGGCAATATGATATCATATGATATCATGTCATCATATGATTCCAGCAGTCTGACTAGGCCAAAGTTACCATTTATATACAGTATCATGTGATTCAGTATGTCTGATATCATATGATAACACACTCGCCTTTGGTAAACATCACGTGATATGACGGTCTCCACTCACATGTCAATAGATTCCTTACTCACATGTCAATAGATCTCAATAGCTACTCACATCTCAATAGATTCCCTACTCATGTCATGGAATAGATTCCCTACTGCAAAATAAGAGAGCTCACATGTCAATAGATTCCCACTCACATGTCAATAGATTCCCTACTCCACATGTCAATAGATTCCCTACTCACATGTCAATAGATTCCCTACTCACATGTCAATAGATTCCCTACTCACATGTCAATAGATTCCCTACTCACATGTCAATAGATTCCCTACTCACATGTCAATAGATTCCCTACTCACATGTCAATAGATTCCCTACTCACATGTCAAATAGATTCCCTACTCACATGTCAATAGATTCCCTACTCACATGTCAATAGATTCCCTACTCACATGTCAATAGATTTCCTACTCACATGTCAATAGATTCCCTACTCACATGTCCATATAGATTCCCTACTCACATGTCAATAGATTCCCTACTCACATGTCAATAGATTCCCTACTCACATGTCAATAGATTCCCTACTCACATGTCAATAGATTCCCTACTCACATGTCAATAGATTCCCTACTCACATGTCCATAGATTCCCTACTCACATGTCAATAGATTCCCTACTCACATGTCAATAGATTCCCTACTCACATGTCAATAGATTCCCTACTCACATGTCCATAGATTCCCTACTCACATGTCAATAGATTCCCTACTCACATGTCAATAGATTCCCTACTCACATGTCAATAGATTCCCTACTCACATGTCAATAGATTCCCTACTCACATGTCAATAGATTCCCTACTCACATGTCAATAGATTCCCTACTCACATGTCAATAGATTCCCTACTCACATGTCAATAGATTCCCTACTCACATGCCCTACTCATGTCAATAGTATTCCCTACTCACATGTCAATAATAGATTCCCTACTCACATGTCATGATTCCATAGAGATTCCCTACTCACATGTCCATAGATTCCTTCAACGCAATTGAGGTTCCTTCCTGTTGCCAGCCGGGGTTTATCATAACTGCCAAGTAGGGTTCAGGCATCAGGGGTGCCAGGATGGTGTCAAGGGGCCTGCCACACGGAGGGTTGAGGATGGATGGCAGGACTAGACATGAGGAGGGATGGTCACAGGATTCACTAAGCGGAGCAATCCAGCCTATTCCAGTGGCCTGAGGGCAAGGAGGGCCACAGGGGTTTGGACCAGGGGGGAGGGGGGGAGGGCCAGAGGGGCCAGGAGAGATGGGGGAGGGCCAGAGGGGCCAGGGGAGATGGGGGGAGGGCCAGAAGGGGCCAGGGGAGATGGGGGGAGGGCCAGAGGGGCCAGGGGAGATGGGGGGAGGGCCAGAGGGGCCAGGGGAGATGGGGGGAGGGCCAGAGGGGCCAGGGGAGATGGGGGGAGGGCCAGAGGGCCAGGGGAGATGGGGGGAGGGCCAGAGGGCCAGGGGAGATGGGGGGAGGGCCAGAGGGGCCAGGGGAGATGGGGGGAGGGCCAGAGGGGCCAGGGGAGATGGGGGGAGGGCCGGAGGGGCCAGGAAGGCCACAGGGGTTGGGGCCAGGGGGGATGGGGGGGGGGGCAGAGGGGCCACATGTGTTGGGGCCAGGGTGGGTAGGGAGAGGGCCAGAGGGGCCTCCATCATACCCATCTGCTGCTTCCTCAGCAAGGTCAGACACCTGTGCGTAAGAATGTGCAGAATCACGTGGTTTAGGAGCCGGTGGCTGTACAGCCGGCTCTGGCTCTGTACTGCTTTGCTGGGCGGGGGTCCAGGGTCTGGCAGAACATGGCTGCACAGGCTCCCAGGGCTTGACAGTACATGGCAGTACAGGCTCCCAGGGGCTTGACAGTACGACCCAAGAGGGGAGGGAGGGGTGCAGCTGGGATTGTTGATGTGGACCACCTCGTACCCGCCCCCACTGTCTTCCCCCTACGCCCGCATGCTAGTGGCAGTCACAACGTTGGTGATGGATAGGTCCCGATCATACATATCTATCTGCAGTGCGCACAAGGGTGAGGGTGGAATGAGGAGGGAGGGATGGGGGCAGTTGGGATTTTGATGTGGACCACCTCCTCTCGCCCCACTGTCTTCCCCCTACCAAACCTCGGACCTAGGACCTCTTCTGCTTCTGACAAGAAACTTGGTGCTATCATTATATTTAATATTGTTTGTCTCTTCTCTCTCTCTCTCTCTCTCTCCTCTCTCTCTCTCTCTCTCTCTCTCTCTCTGTATATATATAAATATGTATAGTATTATTTTTATACATATTACTTCTAGATATATGCAAAATATATACACATATTTACAGTATTATTTTATTTATTTTTCATATTTATTATTAATATATAATATGACTGTCACCCACCTGCTGGGCGGACCTCTGCCTGACCCGGGCATGCGAGCCCTGATGGGGTTTAATTTGTGTGTGCAAGAGTGTTTCCAGTCTAATTGTAGCCAGATAGGCTTAACGTACCTGCCCACCCTCAAACGATAGAGGCGTGTGCCACTACTGTTATGCTGTACAGTAAGCGACAGGGATTTTGTCTTCCAATATATATATGCACCCACCTGGCGCTTCGACCTCCTCTGCCTGGCCTGAGCATGATATACGGCGCCACCGCACCAGGTAACTGGTGTGGCTTTAAACAGTATAATTGTAGCCAGATAGGCTTAATGGACTTCCCCACCCTCAAATGATAGAGGCGTGTGTCACTACTGTTCCGGTGTACAGTAAGTATCAGGGATGTTTTCTTCCACAATATATATATACCCACCTGATGCTTAGACCTCCTCTGCCTGACCTGAGCATGCGAGCCCCGACCTGTCGGTTTCACTGTGGTCGCCCCTCTGGGGACCTTGGGGGGCTTTGCCCTCCCCTCACTCTCCCGTGCCTGTTTGTCCCACTGCTGGGCTGCGGCCCCCTTTGCGCCCTCCCTAGCCTCCCCTCTCTTTCGTCTCCCTCTCTTTCGCCTGGATGCAGGGGGGGGCACACCCCGGTGCCGCCCCGCGGTGTCGTCGTCATCAGACCAGAAGTCGGATACGTTTTCTGAGTCGTCTTTTCCATCAGGGCTTCCCAGAGAAGAGTGGGGGCTGTCTGGGGGGCAGGGGTCGTCTTGTCCTAGGCCCCCCACCACATCCCCATGAAGAGCAGCACTGGGGGGTGGAGAGGGGGAGTGAATAGTGGGTAGTGGGTATGTAGCAGGGTGTGTAGAAAGTGTGTAGAAGGTGTGTGGAAGGAAGGTACACAGCTAAATGCTTTAAATGCCTCAAAAAGGTAATGATAATGCCTGGTGGGCGTGGTGTTAAGGGAGCCCGTCGTACGCGGGTGGGGAGCGGTCTCCTACCACAACTGGATAAGCTACCATCCCGGTTGACAACGACCTGCAACGCCAAGATCGACCAAAGGGGGAGTCGAACCCCCGAATCTTCTTCCTCAAGCGATCTGGTCTACCATTAGACCATTTCAAATGCCTATGCAGCTGAAAGCTTTAGGCTTGGACCAGTGGCGGGGTTTTGGGGATGCATGGAAGCTGCTAGGCATAGCCCAAACATGAAACAGTGGATTGACCCAGTGATATTTTTTTCAAATCAAAAAGAGGAAATCTTATTCCTTTTTATTTTATTCCTCCCTATTTTCCTCCCAAAACAGGATCCTTATTCCGATTTTGGTCGATTTCGGTAATTTTTAGTCAATTTCAGTAAAAAAAAAAAAAAAACTTGTTTTTGTAGGTTTCTTATTCCGGCAATTTCGGCCAAAACAGGGTCTCGTATTCCGATCGGAATGTATTCCGTAAAAAAAATATCCCTGGATTTACCCATACCTTCTATTTTCAGATACAAGCAACAGCTTCTAGGCAGCTCCCCTGACTGGATATTGAGCCAAACCAAATGCGACCTAGTGCATCTTGAAGCTGACACAATCAGCTGTCCACAACTGCTGAAATATTTGGGTTTAGCTCAGTGGCTGGCTTAAGAAGCTGCCAAGAAGGTACTGCTGGTAAGCAACAATAAAAACTCTCGGATTCAACCCACCTGACATAAATAAACAGTTCGCCTTATTACGAGTGTGAGGTTGAGGAAGGCAGCCCGTTTGCTTGCACTGGGGCCAACCACCAATGAGGATAGCGTAAACAAATAAATAAATAAATAAATAAATAAATACGTACATACATATATAATCTCTCTATATAAAGAAATCATGGTCGTGGTCGTGGTCGTGGTGTGTGGTGGTGGTGGTGGGGGGGGGGGGGGTAAGCTCCCAGGGCCCCCAGGCCAAGAACTGCTTATTTAAATTCCGATGTCTCCGTCAAGACCAAAAGCAAACGCAAAGCAATTTCCGGAGTTTATATCGTATTTTCGCACCCTGCCGTGGTTTGTGGCGAAAGCTTCCCGGAAGTCCCGAGGGTAAACGATTCTACGTAAGCGACTGCCGCGAGCTCAACAGAGCACAGATCGAGCCAGGGAATCGATCAATCGCCATCGAATTGTGCATCCATCATATCGCTGAAGTTGAATTGTCAGAAACTGCGTGATTCTGCTCTCGTTCCGACTGCTGCGAGTCGGTTTGCCAGCCTATGAGGACTGGGAATGGCCTGGCATGGTGCTTGTGTAGGTCAAATGGGCGACCTTCTCAACTTCTACACCAAATCCACCTGGGTAGAATCTGCTGGGAGGGTGCAAGCTAGTGCCCTGCAACTTGGATTGAGTTTCCAACTTGTATGAGACTCCTAAAACACAAGATATGTGCCATTTGGGACACATTTTGGGTCAAATTATACGATATGTGCCAAATCCTATCTGAAACCCAGAACGGGAAGGTTTGTCTTTTTCAAAAATGTTTTGCATCTTGGCTATGGGTGGTTTGAAGTCGATCTTAATATTTTGGCTCGAAAAAAGTGGAAAAAGTGTAACTGTTTTGCCCGATTTTCGTCTATTTGGGGCATATTGAGGCCACTATTTGGAGGTGCTGGTTCGACAGGCACACAAATGTGTTTTGCGGTTCTTCACCACGAAGCTGTCTACTGAAGGTCTATCAAAAAATATCTTGTGCCTGTCGAAGCAGCACTGACCTAGAGACATGCCAAAACGTGGAACCAGATCTGGCCCTAGCTTAACCCCCCCGGGTGGGGTGGGGTGTGTTTGGGGGGGGGGCATGGGGAGGATTAGTGTGTGGGTAGTTGTTGGTGCTGTGTGTGTATGTGTGTGTGTGTGTGGGTGGGTGGTGGGTGGGTGGGTGGGTGGGTGGGGGACAGATGCGTCAGCATTTGAAGTGGGGGAAACATGATGACTGTGTTTATGACAGGGATGGAGGTGATGACATATGTGTAGCCCATTCTGTAACCCAGCCCCACGGGCACCCTATTATGATTGGGGTGGGGGTGATGTGTGTCTGTGTGGCCACCGGCCACACGGGCTACTGTACTAGTAAAAACATACATAAATAAATAAGCAGTACGCCTTACTACGAGGCGTGAGGTTGAGGGGGCCAGACCGTTTGCTTGCACTGGGGCCAACTGCCAAACCTACCTGACATTAAACATGCTTGTGCGCTTGAACACCTCCATCAGTTGTTCGTCAGTCAAAGACACCTCTCCTGAATGTGCTGATGCGCCGCCTCTTGGGCCTAAGCCACTTTCTCCAGGCCCCCCCTGAGGACCCCTAGGGTCAGCCCCCCAGCTGGGGCCAGCTTCCAACCCTGACAATTCGGCTTGGCTTGAAGGTTTAGCCTGCCTGCATGAATCCCCTCCATCTGTGTTGGCCCCAGCTGGCTCAGCCGCTCCTCTGCTGTGCAGCGGCGGTGGTTGCTGGCGCATGAGTTTTTCCAGCTCTTCGAATTTTTTCATGATCATCTCTGGCGTCTCCTCGTCTTCCACATACCCCACATAGTGTACTTCACTGGGCATGGCATGCCTCCCCCTGTTTGCCGCACATCTGCAAAAGAAACAAAAGTAAACATTTGCCGCATATTGCATGGCATGTGATGGCATCACTGGGCATGGCATCCCCCCCCCCCCCCCCCCCCCCCCTGTTTTGCCGCACTCTGCAAAAAAAACATAAGTAAACATTCGCCGCATATTGCATGGCATGTGATGGCATCACTGGGCATGGCATGCCCCCCCCCCCCCCCCCCCCCCCTGCTTGCTGCACATCTGCACAAACACAAAAAGCAACATTCGCCGCATATTGCAGTTTAAATGCCGTACATTTTTCACGTTTTCTCCTCGTCCTCGCACATACCCCACGTAGTGTACTTCACTGGGCATTGCATGCCCCCCCCCCCCCCCTGTTTGCTGCACATCTTCACACAAACAAAAAGTTAACATTCGCCGCAGACTGCAGCTTAAATGCCCTAAGATTTTCACTTTGTCTCCTCGTCCTCTAAGTATCCCACGTGTGTTTCGCTGGGCATGGCATGCCTTCCCCCTGTTTGCCGCACATCTGCATGCAAATAAAAAGTTAATATTTGTGGCATACTGCAGCTTGTAGCAATTCAAGGGATGAACTGGACAAACGTTTCGTACTTCTTCGAGAATTGTCGAGAATTCCAGGCCAAATTGTCGAGAATTCTCGGATTTCCAGGCCAAAATTATTTCCAGTACAAAGTACGAGTTCTCGCGGAAACGGTTTGTCCAGTCCATCCCCTGAATTGCTATATATGCTGGGTGTTTTCCACTTTGCTGTACACTCGTGCACATGCATCGACACCCTGCTGAGGTGCACATGCATTTGAATCATAGCTTTTTTACGTCTCAGAAAGGAGGTCTTTGAAAACACACTTGCTCCCACATGTGTGCATATGCAACTGCACAAAAACAACAAGACGCATCGGTGCACACACCACACACACACATGCACACACACATACAAACACATACACTATTGCATGCACACACATACATACATACATACACTCACAAACAATAGCGCATGCTCACACACAAATACACTAGTGCATGCACTCACACATACACTTGTGCATGCACACACACATACATACATACACTCACAAACAATAGTGCGTGCTCACACACAAATACACTAGTGCATGCACTCACACACACACTTGTGCATGCACACATGCACATGCATATGCACAGACGCACACACATGGGCATAGCAATGCACAAGCTCCAATGAGCACGGGCACACATACACAAGAGGACACTTGCACACGCACTTATGCTCAATATGCTTAATATACTCCCTGAGTCCTTGTTTTCTGTGGGTATAGCACGAGGGACTTGGATTTGGAAGACGGTGAGCAGCCCAGAGTTGGCTGAAAACCATGTAACAAATTTGAATTCAAATTCTTGCACACATACATGTACAAATAATAACTGCACTATCACACATGCCCATGCACACACACATCCCCGTGCACGCGTGCACATATGTATGGGCATATGCATGCACATGGCTTCATGAACACAAAAATAGATACACACTTCCACACGCTGACATGCAAGTGTGAAAGTGCGCTGCACTATCACACAGGCACACATACATGCATGTGGCTGCATCAACAGGAACACAGAGAAACACTTCCACATTGTGACATGCAAGTGTGATAGTGCAGCACACTATAAAACACGCACGCGCACATCCACACTATGCACACACACAGTACACACTTTCATGCACTCACACACATCACACACTCATGCAGAATTAAGAAAAGGGGACACACACCTGCGCTTGGCTCTCGCCCATCGGATCCATTGTGCTTGGAATCATGCCCAGATCATAGGGACACCCTGCCCTCTCTGCAACATCTAAGCCTTGGAAAAGGACTCCAGATCTCTGGAGTGGGTCTTAGGTGACAGTCTCCAGGAGGAGGAGCCTAGGGAAATCTGGGGAGCTAAAGCAGAGACTCTTGGCTGGGTTGGTTGGGTTGGTTGGCTGGGATACCAAGGTGATATCTCAACTGAAAGCAGTTGAGGTCTCTGATATCGGGGTTCCTAGTCAGTTTGTGGGCATAGATGTGCTGCGGACTGGTGGTGTGGATGGGCGCACGTTTAAGATTCTTTTGCCAGGGTAATCTGCTTTGGCCAGTCAAAGACTCTGAATGAATGTGTCCCTCGAGGGTACCTTGACGACACCGAAAGCTGGAGTAGTGGTTTTCTTCAGACTTGTGCAAGCTCAAGACTGGAGGGAGTGGCACTTCATGCAAATAGGGCAGCTTCGAATGGGGGGTATTATAGGGGATGAGAGCAGACGCAGCGAGGAATGGTAGCACTCAAAAGCTGTGGCTCATGATCACTTCTGCATTGGGGGCAGGGGCCCGACTGTAAAACTCGGACTAGTGAGCCCAGAAGAAGCCGAAAGTGGCGTGTACCTGTTAGACGGTTCGAAAGAGGCGGAAAGAAAGGAGCGACAGAAGAGGATCGGGAGGGAGAAAATCCAGGAGAGGCAGAGGAGGAGGAGGAAAGGAAAGACAGTTCACACCGGTTCATACGTTTTTTTCGACAGTTCATACGTTTGGATTGAACCGCGGCTGTACCTCCAGTACTACATTCATCGCGTGAGCACGTGGGTGCACGATTACCAGCACAACAGCAATCCTCTGAAACTGGATTCAAAAAACAAACTTGTATTCCTCACACGCTGCGTCCATCTCCATCCTGCTCTTACCCTGCTTCCATCTCTCCACAAATTCTCGTATCCAAGGATGCGAGTGTTTCGAAGTAACTCTAGCGTTACTTACTTCCGAAACGTCGTGGCCAAGCCGATCTCTATCAACCGTCGTAGCCTGCGCGCTCCCACATCGCAAGTCGTCGCAATGGCCGAGGCCGATGATTGGAAAGCGAATCTGGTTACCGAACCGGAGGCTATCAAGGCCATTGCTAACAGTGCCAATACTGTCGCGGTGCTGGGATGCAAGACTGAGCAACAGGTGATCTCCTCGAGACCTCGTGCACGAGAATATCTTGAAACCAAAGCTCGAGTATTTGGTTTGGTTTTGCTTGATCACTTCCGGCCTTCAAGCCGGCCACCGCCTGCCAAGACCGGAGTCCTAGCGCGCTACATCAGTTCAGCTCCAGACAATAACTGAGTTTCCTACTTCAGAGCAAAACCTCAAGCCACAGCTATTCATTCAGCTCCTTGCCTTCGCAGTTCTGTCGTCACTTCATCCTCTGCGACATCCGGTGTCGCGTGGGATCTTGGGGGTCAACCCGATTCTAGCATGGGATGGTTTAATCGAGCACATGCCTTGCCAGTCTAGGGTTTGTGAGGTTTGCATGCATGTCTGTTTCGTGGGTATCTTTCTTTTATCAAGTGGGTTCTTCCCAAGAATGTGGGCCTTTTCAGCAGAAACCAGCGAGCAGAGGGATGGTGTCTGTCTACCGTTTGAACCCACCTCTGTTGAGTGCCTGCAAACTGTTGATTTTGAAATCAGTTTGTTGATTGTGTGAGGATAGTTGGATGGCCCCCTTGGGTTGGTGGGTGGGCTTGTCTTTGGCCAACACTGGCCTGCTAATGACGATGCAATGTAATGTAATGTAATGTAATGTAATGTAATGTAATGCAATGCAATGCAATGCAATGCAATGCAATGCAATGCAATGCACTGTAATGCAATGCAATGCAATGCAATGCAATGCAATGCAATGTAATGCAGTGCAGTGCAATGCAATGTAATGTAATGTAATGTAACGTAACGTAATGTAATGTAATGTAATGCAATGCAATGCAATGTAATGTAATGTAATGTAATGTAATGCAATGCAATGTAATGTAATGTAATGTAATGTAATGTAATGTAACGTGCCATGCGTACTTCCATTCCCTTGCAGGCAGTTCAGCCAGCTTCCATCCCCGTGCATCCAACTCCCATTCCCCTACAACCAACTCCCATTCCCCTGCAGCCAACTTCCATTCCCTTGCAGGCAGTTCAGCCAGCTTCCATCCCCGTGCATCCAACTCCCATTCCCCTACAGCCAACTCCCATTCCCCTGCAGCCAACTTCCATTCACATGCAGGCAGTTCAGCCAGCTTCCATCCCCTGCATCCAACTCCCATTCCCCTACAGCCAACTCCCATTCCCCTGCAGCCAACTTCCATTCCCTTGCAGGCAGTTCAGCCAGCTTCCATTCCCCTGCATCCAACTCCCATTCCCCTACAGCCAACTCTCATTCCCCTGCAGCCAACTTCCATTCACATGCAGTCAACTTCCATTCACATGCAGCCAACTTCAATTCACCTGCAAGCAGTTCAGCCAGCTTCCATTCCCCTGCAGCCAATTTCCATTCACATGCAGGCAGTACAACCAGCTTCCATTCACCTGCAGGCAGTACAACCAGCTTTCATTCCCCAGCAGCAACTTTCCATTCACCTTCAGCCAACTTCAATTACTATGCAGGCAGTACAACCAACTTCATCACCTGCAGCCAACTTCCATTCCCTTACAAGCACTTCAGCCAACTTCCGTTCACCTGCAGCCAACTTCCATTCACCTGCAGCCAACTTCCATTCACCTGCAGCCAACTTCCATTCACCTGCAGCCAACTTCCATTCACCTGCAGCCAACTTCCATTCACCTGCAGCCAACTCCCATTCCCCTGCAGCCAACTTCCATTCCCTTGCAGGCAGTTCAGCCAGCTTCCATCCCCGTGCATCCAACTCCCATTCCCCTACAGCCAACTCCCATTCCCCTGCAGCCAACTTCCATTCACATGCAGGCAGTTCAGCCAGCTTCCATCCCCTGCATCCAACTCCCATTCCCCTACAGCCAACTCCCATTCCCCTGCAGCCAACTTCCATTCCCTTGCAGGCAGTTCAGCCAGCTTCCATTCCCCTGC
Source organism: Microglena sp. YARC (assembly GCA_022414725.1). Taxonomy (NCBI): domain Eukaryota; kingdom Viridiplantae; phylum Chlorophyta; class Chlorophyceae; order Chlamydomonadales; family Chlamydomonadaceae; genus Microglena; species Microglena sp. YARC. The sequence goes on along the minus strand of JAJSRW010000132.1, from coordinate 23,045 downwards.
ATCCAACTCCCATTCCCCTACAGCCAACTCTCATTCCCCTGCAGCCAACTTCCATTCACATGCAGTCAACTTCCATTCACATGCAGCCAACTTCAATTCACCTGCAAGCAGTTCAGCCAGCTTCCATTCCCCTGCAGCCAATTTCCATTCACATGCAGGCAGTACAACCAGCTTCCATTCACCTGCAGGCAGTACAACCAGCTTTCATTCCCCAGCAGCATCTTTCCATTCACCTTCAGCCAACTTCAATTACTATGCAGGCAGTACAACCAACTTCCATTCACCTGCAGCCAACTTCCATTCCCTTACAAGCACTTCAGCCAACTTCCGTTCACCTGCAGCCAACTTCCATCACGCTTGCAGCCAACTTCCATTCACCTGCAGCCAACTTCCATTCACCTGCAGCCAACTTCCATTCACCTGCAGCCAACTTCCATTCACCTGCAGCCAACTTCCATTCACTTGCAGCCAACTTCCATTCACATGCAGCCAACTTCCATTCACCTGCAGCCAACTTCCATTCACATGCAGCCAACTTCCATTCACATGCAGCCAACTTCCATTCACATGCAGCCAACTTCCATTCACATGCAGCCAACTTCCATTCACCTGCAGCCAACTTCGATTCACCTGCAGCCAACTCCATTCACATGCCAGCCAACCTTCCATTCACCTGCAGCCAACTTCCATTCACATGCAGGCAGTTCAGCCAGCTTTCTGTGTAGCTGAGTACCTTCAAAGCGTTGGAGTCAAAGTGGTGCCAGTTCCTGTCTTCTACCCAGACGTCACTGAAATTTTGGGTAAGGTGGTGCCTGGGCGTTTTGGCGCTGTTGGTGGTGTTGCTGGTGGTGGTGTTTTTGGTGGTGCTGGTGTGTTTTGGTGAAGTTTGGTGGTTGTTTGGTTGTGGTATGGGTGTTGTGTTGGGGTACATGTGGTGCCAGTTCCTGTCGTCTACCCATAAGTCACTGACATTTTGGGTAAAGTAGTACCTGGATGTTTTGTTATTGGTGTTGGTGTGGTGGTGTTGGTGTTGGTGGTGATGGTTTTGGTGTTGGTGTAATGGTGTGGTGTTGCAGTTAAGGTGTTGCCAGTTCCTGTCTTCTCCCCAGACGTCACTGAAATTTTGGGGAAGGTGGTGCCTATTATGGTGCTGCTGCTACTGTTGGTGTTTTGGTGGTGGTGGTGTTGGTGGTGGTGTTTTGGTGGTTTTGGTGTTACTGATGGTGTGTGGTTTGGTGGTGTTGCTGGTGGTGGTGTGGTGGTGTTTTGGTCTGTGTTGTGTTTGCTGGTGGGTTTTGGTGGTGGTGGTGTTACTGGCACTGGTGGTGTGCAGGTGTTGGTGTGCAGGTGTTGCCAGTACTGTTTCTACCCAGACGTCACTGAAAATTTTGGGTAAGGTGGTCCTGGCGGTTTTGGTGTGGTGGTGTTTGGGGTGAAGGTGGTGTTTTGGTGTTGGTGGTGTGTGTTTGGTGTTGGTGTGCAGGTGTTGACAGTTCCTGTCTTCTACTCAAGCGTCACTGAAGTTTTGGTTAGTGTGCCTGCGGTTTTCGAAGGGTGACTTGGGGTACGACAAGACAGGTGGTGGTGGTTGTGGGGTGAAGGTGGTGGCTTTGGTGTTGGTGGTGTGGTGTTGGTGTTGGTGTGCAGGTGTTGACAGTTCCTGTCTTCTACTCAGACGTCACTGAAGTTTTGGGTAAGGTGGTGCCTGCGTTTTGGTGGTGGTGTGGTGTTTTGGTTTGGTGTGTTTTTTGGTATTGTGGTCGTTTTTTGTTTTGTTTGGTGGTGGTTTGGGTATTGGTGTGTGGTGTTTTGGTCTTTGATGGTGGTTTTGGTTTGTTTTTGTTGTGGGTGCAGGTGTCGGGATGAAGGTGGTGTTAGTTCATGTCTTCTACCAGGTGTCACTGAATTTTGGGGTAAGTGTTGCTGGTGGTGGTGGTGGTGGTTGGGTTTGGTGTTGGGGTGAAGGTGTTGGGGTGAATGGTGTTAGTTCCTGACTTCTACCACAAGTCACTGACATTTTGGGTAAGGTGTGCCTGTCCTGGTGGTGCTGTGGTGCTGGTTTTTGTGGTTGTTAGTGTGGTGGATCAATGTTTGGTGTGGAAAGGGTGTGTGGTGCTTGCCAGTTCCTGTCTTCTACCCAGACACAAACAACATCACTGCACCATAATAGAATTTTGGGCCAGTGCTGCCCTGGTTTTGGTGTTTCTGGTGTTGGTTGTGGTCAAGTTTGGGTGTTTGGTGGTGGGGTTGTGGTGTTGGTGGTGGTGTTGTTGTGGGGGGTGGTGTTGGTGGTAAGGTTTTTTGGGATCTGTCTGGTTTGGTGTGGTGTTTGTAAAGTGGTGGTTTTGGCTACCTTGTTGGTAGTGGTTTGGTGGTTTTGGTGTTGGTGGTAGGTGTTGGTGGTGCATTTGTGTTTGTCGGGGTGTGGTGTGGTGGTGGGGTTTTTGTGGGTGTGGTGGTGTTTTGGTGTGTGTGTGTTGGTGTGTGGTTTGGTTGTTTGGGGTGGGTGTGTGGTGTGTTGTTGTTGGTGTGGTTGGTGTGTTCGGTGTGTGAATGGTGGTGGGTTGTGGTGTTTACCGGTAGATAACTTCGAGGCAGTGGAGTGTGGTGGGGTGTTGGTGTGGTGGTTTGCTTGTGTGTGTTGTGGTGTGGGTGTGGTGTTGTTGTGGGGGTTGTGGTTTGGTGGTGGTTTTGTGTGTGGGTGGTTTGGGTTTTGGTGTGATGAGTGGTGGTGGTGTTGGTGTGGTGGTCAGTGGGGATTGGTGGTGGTGTGGGACTGTTGGTGTTTAATGGAGAGGGGTTGGTTTGTGTGAGCTAACTGTGCACTCACTATTGTGTTTGTGCTTGGTTGGGGCGAGGTGTGGTGGTGTGGTGTGTGATGTTAATGGTGTTGTGTGGGTGGTGGGTCCGTGTTGGTGGGTGGTGGTTGTGTGTGTTGGTGGTGGGTGGGTGTTGGTGGTGGGGTGTGTGTTCTATTGGCTGGTGCCAATCCTGGGGTAGTCGGTGGGGGTTGTGGTGTGTGGTGTGGGGTGGTGGTGGTGTGTGTGTTGGGGTGTGGTGTGGGTGGTGGGGTGGTGGGTGTTGGTGTTTGGTGGTGGGTGTGGTGGTTTGGGGTGTGGTGTTGGTGGTCGGTGTGGTTTGGTTTCCTGTGACATCACTGTGTTCGTGGTGGTTTTTTGTTTGGAGTTGGGTGGTGTTTTGGTGGTGTTTTGGTGTGTTGGTGTGGTTGTTGTGTGTGTGGTGTGGTTGGTGTGGTGGTGGTGTGTGTGGTGGTCTTTGGTGTTTTGTCTTCTACTGACATCACTGAATCTCTGGTGTGGTTGGGTGGTGGTGGTTGGTGGTTGGTGGTGTGGTGCTTTGTGTTGGTGTGGTGCTGTTGGGGTGGTGTGGTGGTTCCTGTTCTACTAGACATGCATGTGTGGTTGTGGTGGTTGGTGTTGTGGTTGTGTCGGTGTGGTGGTGGTGGTTGGTCGGTGTGGTGGGGGTGTTGGTGGTGGTGTTTTGGGGTGGTTTGTGTGGTGTTGGTTGGTGTTTTGGTGGTTGTTGGGGTGGTGTGGTGTGTGTGGTGGTGTGGGTGGTTGTGTTGGTGTGGTGTGTGTGTGGTGTGGTGGTCGTGTTGTGGTGGGTGTGGTGGTGTTGTGTGGTGTTGTGGTGGGGTGTGGTGTTGGTGGTGGTGTGTTGGTTGGTGGTGTGGTGTTTTGTGTTGGAGTGGTGTGGGGGTGGTGGTGGGGTGGTGTGTTTTTGGTGGTGGGGTTGTGTGGTTGGTGGGGGTGGTGGTGGTGTTTTGGTGTTGGTGGTGGGGTGTGCGTGGTTAGTGGTGGGGGTTGGTGGTTGGTGTTGGGTGGTGTGGGTGGTGTGGGGGTGGTGGTAGGTGGTGGTGGGGTGTGGTGTTTGGTGGTTGTGTGTGTGGTGTTGGTGGTGTAGTTTGGGTGTTGGTGGGGGGTGTGGTGTTGTGGTGGTGGGGTGTGGGGGTGGTGTGTGGTGGTGGTGCTGTGTTGGTGGTGTTTGTGGTGTTGGTGGTGGTGGGGTGTAGAAAGTGGGTGGGTGGTGGTGGTGTTTTGGGTTGGTTGGTCGTGTGGTGTGTGTGGTTGGGTGTGTGGTGGTGTGTGGTGTTGGTGGTGTTGGTGGTGGTTTTGGTGTTGGTGGTGGGGTGTGGTGTTGGTGGTGGTTTTGGTGTTGGTGGTGGGGTGTGTGTTTGGCTGGTTGGTGGTGGGGTTGGTGTGTGGGTGGTGGGGTGGTGTTGGTGGTGGTGGGTGTATGTGTGGAAATGGTGTGGGTGGTTGGTGGTGGTGGGTGTTGGTGTGTTTGGTGGTTGGTTGGGTTGTGGTGTGGTGGTGTTGGTGGTGGTTTTGGTGTTGGTGGTGGGGTGTGGTGTTGGTGGTGGTTTGTGGTTGGTGGTGGGTGGTGGTGTGTGTTGGTGGGTGGGGTGTGGCGTTTGGTGTTGGTGTATGGTGGGGTGTGGTGTTGGTGGTGGTTTTGGTGTTTTTGGTGGTGGGGTGGATTGGTGTTTTGGTGGTTTTGGTTTTGGTGGTGGGGTGTGTGTTGGTTGGTGGTGGTGGGTGTGGTGGGGGTGTGGTGTTGGTGGTGGGCTGTGGGGTATCAGGGTGGGTGTGTGGTGGTTGGTTGGTGTGGGTGGGGTGTGGTGGGTGGTGGGGGTGTGGTGTGGTGTTGTGGTGGTGGTAACAGGTTTTGTTGGTGGTTGTGGGTGGTGGTGGTGGTGAGGGTAGGTGTTTGTGTGGTTGGTGGTGGGTGATCACTGTGGTTGGTGGTTGTGTTTGGTGTGGTGGTTTGGTGTTGTGGTGTTGAGTGTTGGTGGTGGTTTGGTGGTTGTGGTGGGTGTGGTTGGGTGGTGGTTTGGGTTGTTGGGGTGGTTGGTGGTGTGGTTGGGGTGGTGGTGTTGTGGTTTGGTGTGTGTGGGTGTTGTGGTGTGTGGTGGTGTGTGGTGTGGTGGTGGTGGTCTTGGTGTGTTGGTGTGGGGATGTGGTGTTGGTGGTGGGTGTGGTGTTGTGGTGGGTGGGGTGTGATGTTGTGGTGTGTGTTTGGGGGTGGTGGTGGTGGTGGGGTGTGGTGGGTTGGTGGTGGTGGTGGGTGTGTTGGTGGTTGTGTTGGTGGTGGTGGTTTGGTGTTGGTGGTGTGTTGTTGGTGTGGGTGTGTTGGTGGTGGTGGTGTGGGTGTTTGGTGGTGGTGGTGTTGCGTGTTTGTGTGGATGGTGGTGGGGTGTGGTGGTTTGGTGGTGGGTGTTGTGTGGTTTGGTGGGGTGTGGTGTTGGTGGTGGGGGTGTGTGTTGGTGGTGGGTGTGGTTTTGGTGGTTCCTGTCTTCTACCTAGACATCACTGATTGCTTCTGGTTCGGTGGTGGTTTTTGGTTTGTGTGTTGCGGTGCAGGTGTTGGGTCGAAGGTGGTGTTAGTTCATGTCTTCCACCCAGGCGTCACTAGATTTTGGGGTAAGCCTATAATTGAATGGATGGGTACTATTAAGTGTTTTGGTGTAGCACCATGGTGCTCCCAGTAGCCTTTCGGATGCCACTTGCAGTTTTTTGTAAAAAGGTTTTTGGCAAAATGGACCACCCCAGGATTGTGATCATCCACACCCTACTAGGTTGCACTCATTCCCCTCCCCCCCCCCCCACACACACACACACACACACACACACACACACACACACACACACACACACTACCACAAAAGTAACCTCAAATGGCTCTAACGTTGCACCCCCAAAACACCAAGGTACATAATTTAGCACTCTTGCTACAAGTGGCACCTTCAAGCCATTCAGGGGATGATATGGATTTGGGTCTTGTAGTTAGTAGTTCATACCCCCACTTCTTCAGGCAAAATTTCTGTAAATTCTCAGAAATCTCAGGAAGCTCGATTCTCAGGCCAAATTTGTAAATGACACTGGCCAAATTCTCAAATTCGAGGTACGAAATGCAAAGTGTTTCGAAAGCCCAAATCCGAATCATCCACTTAATTTCTATCCTACCCCAATCAGGGTACTTCAAATGGCCAAATTGGCCAGCGCTTTAGCGCACTTGAAAACAAAAAAAACTGTTTCAGCGATACAATTGGTCATGTGGTACACCAAATCGCTTAAACAAAGCAGGGTCGGGGGTTCGATTCCCCCTACGGTCACCCTGAGCGTTGCAGGTCGTTGTCAACCGCGATGGTAGCTTGTCCAGCCGAGGTGGTAGACTGTTCTCTTCCCGCGTACGACAGGCTTCCTTAACATCACGCCCCACCAGACGTTATCATTACTTTTATAACGCTTTTGTTGTTATTTTGGGAATGAAGAAAAACTGCATCAGAGCATTTACTGTATGCCCACTATCATCACTGTCGCATGGATGTACTTGCAGGACAGAAGGTGTACCGCAAGGTTGCTGATGTTCCAGATGCGATCGATATTGTGGATGTGTTCAGGTAGGCTTGGCTTGATAAGGCTTGGCTTGGCTTGATAACATGGTCGTTAAAAAAAAGCCTGGAGGGGCGTGGTGTTAAGAGCACCCTCCCGTACAATTTCCGCTTATTTTATTGTATTTTTATCGAATGCTTCGCTTGATAGTATGGTTATTGTATTGTATTTGTATAGAAGGCTTGGCTTGATAAGACTTGGTCGTTGATATTATTGTATTTGTATTGAAGGCTTGGCTTGATAACATAGTGGTTGGTATTATTGTATTTTTTGAAGGCTTGGCTTGATGACATGGTTGTTTATTTTATTTTAATTGTATTGAAGGCTTGGCTTGATAACATGATCATTTATTATGTTTGTATAAAAGGCTTGATAACATGATCATTTATTATGTTGATATAAAAGGCTTGATAACATGATCATTTATTATGTTTGGATAAAAGGCTTGGCTTGGCTTCATAACATGGTGTTTTATTTGTATTGAAGGCTTGACTGAATCAGGCTTGGCTTGATAACATTGTATTTCTTTTCGGCTACAAGCAGCAGCTTCTAGGCACCTCCCCTGAGTTGCTATTCAGCTAAACCTAACGTTACCTAGTGCACCTCGAAGCTGATACAACCAGCTTTCCAGAAGTGCTGAAATATTTGGGTGTACCACAGTGGCTGGCTTGGGGATCTGCCTACAAGCTGCTGAGAAAAGCCAAAAATAGAAGCTTGCACTCACCCCCACCACCACCACCCCACTCCCCCCCCCACCCCACTCTTACCCCCACCCCACCCCACGCACCAAGCTTGACACTGTAGAAAAAGCTTGACACTCATAAAAGCTTGGCACTAAAAACAATGGCTTGGGGATCTGCCTACAAGCTGCTGAGAAAAGCCGGAAAGCAAAAGCTTGCACTCACCCACCAGCACCACCCCACAACCACCGCCACCACCACCTACCACCACCACCCCACAACCACCACCACCCCACCACCACCTACCACCACCACCACGCACCCAAGCTTGACACTGTAGAAAAGCTTGACACTCACACAAGCTTGGCCCTAAAAACAATAGCTTGGGGATCTGCCTACAAGCTGCTGAGAAAAGCCGGAAGCAAAAGCCTTGCACTCACCCACCACCACCACCACTCACCCAAGCTTGACACTGTAAAAAAGCTTGACACTCACTCACTCACTCACTCAAGCTTTACACTAAAAACAAACTGCTTGTGGATCTGCTTACAAGCTGCTGAGAAAAGGGGAAAAGCAAAGCCTTGCATGATAACATAGTGTAAAATAAAAGCCCTGCACGATAACATGGTGTAAGCAGTAATAAAAGGCCTGCATGATAACATGGTGTAAAATAAAAGCCCTGCATGATAACAAGGTGTAAAATAAAAGCCTTGCATGATAACATGGTGTAAGCAGCTCCCCTGACTGGCTATGCAGTCAAAGCTAATGCAACCTAGTTTGCCTGTAAGTTGACAGAATCCTCTGTCCAGAACTGTCATAATCTTGGGGTGTAGCCCAGTGGCTGGCTTGGGGATCTGCTTACAAGCTGCTGAGAAAAGCAAAAAATAAAGAGCTTGCACTCTCCCACCATCACCACCCACAACCACCCACCCCCCACTCCCACCACCACCCACAACCACCTACCACTACCACCACTCACCCAAGCTTGACACTGTAAAAAAGCTTGACACTCACTCAAGCTTGACACTAAAAACAATGGCTTGGGAATCTGATTACAAGCTGCTGAGAAAAGCCGAAAAGAAAAAGCTTGCACTCACCCACCAGCACCACCCCACAACCACCACCACCTACCACCACCCCCACAACCACTACCACCACCACCACGCACCCAAGCTTGACACTGTAGAAAAGCTTGGCACTCACTCACTCAAGCTTGACACTTAAAACAATGGCTTGGAGATCTGCCTACAAGCTGCTGAGAAAAGCCAAAAATAGAAGCTTGCACTCACCCACCCCCACCCCCACCCCCACTCCCACCCCCACCCCACCACCACCCACCACCACCACCACTCACCCAAGCTTGACACTGTAAAAAAGCTTGACACTCACACACTCACTCACTCAAACTTTACACTACAAAAAAAGTGCTTGTGGATCTGCTTACCGGCTGCTGAGAAAAGGCGAAAAGCAAAGCCTTGCATGATTACATGGTGTAAGCAGCTCCCCTGACTGGCTATTCAGTCAAAGCTAATGCAACCTAGTTTGCCTGGAAGCTGACTGAATCTGTCCAGAACTGTCAAAATCTTGGGGCTTAGCCCAGTGGCTGGCTTAGGGAGCTGCCTAGTATGTATGTTACAGTCCAGGGGTAGGCCAAATAGGCGTAAGAGACTTGCCCAGGGGGGCCCGAATTCCTTATAGACTACTTATGGTTGGAATAGAGAGGCTAAAAGAAGACAATCAAATCAGAAGGATGCAAAGATCAAAGGCATTTAATTCCTATGACGAGATTGTTACTGCTCTTGATAAGAAGGACGAACCAAAAGCAAAAAGAACAGTGCGAAAGCCTAAACGGTTTGCTTTTGCTTTACACGTCAATCTACATCTCGATTAACTACCTACGAAGGAAAGGAAGGGCTAAAAAGAAAAGGCTTTGGTGAACTGAACCCCAAACAATTGTTTTCCGACGGAGCCCCTGAGTTCGTGCAACAGTGATCATTTAATTATACAATATAATTATCCTAGAAGCTGCTGCTCGCAGCTTAAAATAACAAGTCCTATGCAGCGTCGCAAGCGACGCGGAAATTGGCGGAGTGTGTTGGCAACGGAGCAAGAAGTGGCTACTATGGAGCTGGCCGAAGCGAGTTAGTAACGCGACCGCGACCCTGTCGAAGGGCCAGGCGCGGCCAGGCGCGGCCAGGCGGGGAGATTCTAGGACTTGTGACTTGGCGAATTTCGATTCCGACTTGCGACTAATTATGCCCAGTTGCGAGTTTTCCTATTTACACCTAAGGTGAACTGCCAGATTGACCGAGCAAAGGCGCCAGCCTATTGAAGGGGCAGGCGGGTAGATTTAAGGACTTAGCGAATTTCGCGAGGGACCTGGAGGGACTGGTGTTTGCAACACTGTCTACTGGGCATACAAACACAGGCCATATGTTGCGCTCCAATATTTCTCTCTACATCAGTATCAACTAGTCGACGAAGTTGGTGCTGTGTGGGCAGCTTGACGCTCATGGGCTTCAAGAATTTTTTCGGTCGGACGTACAAATGGGTAAACATGGGGGCTCCAACCCTCTTGAAGAGGGGGCTCCGCCAAAAACTGTGATGACAACCCTCTTGACCAACTCTGCTTTTGTAGGAAGCCCAGTGACCTCCCTGCACACGTGGCTGACATTCTTGCAGCAAAGCCGAAGTGTGTGTGGCTACAGGTGAGAGTTACTGGTTAGCTCTGTTACAATCAGGGTGGTAAGTGGTGGTGTGGGTGGATAGTGGATGGTGGGCAGTGAATGTCGAGGGTGTGTGGTGTGTGGGGGGGGGGGGGGGGGGGGGGGGGGATGGTGGCTCCAGGTGAGAGCTGCTGGTTAGCTCTGTTACAAGCTGGGTGGTAGGTGGTGGGGTGGGTGGGTAGTGGATGTTGATGGTGGTGGGTAGTGAATGTTGAAGGTGGTAGCGTGTGTGTGGGGGGGGGGGGGGGGGGCTCAGGTGGGAGCTACTGGATAGCCATATTACCTTCATGTCAGTCTGGAAGTACATCTATCACCTGACAGCCTGGAATAATATCTATCACCTGACAGCCTGGAAGTATATCTGTCACCTCTAGTTAGCTCTGTTACATGCAGGGAATGTGGGGAGGTTGAGATTAATGTATTGTGTGTGTGGGAGAGGGAGAGAGAGGGAGAGAGAGAGAGAGAGAGAGAGAGAGAGAGAGAGAGAGAGAGAGAGAGAGAGAGAGAGAGAGAACTTATTTGTGGAACACCGTTCACCAGAAAGTGCATGTGAGCGCTCGTGTGTGTGTGTGTCTTATAGTCCAGGGGTAGCCAATTATGCTGAAGGGACCAAACCAACTCTAACCTCATAACCACATCCCTATCAAACAGAATGTCATCCCAGACAAGTGTGGCCAGACTGTTCACCTCATCCCTGACTTATCCCAAACCCTAAACCCTAAACCCTAAACCCTTCGCAGACGGGCATCCGTGCCCCGGAGGTGGAGGAGCAGTTTGTTCACTAAAAATAAGCTAACCCTACATTGGCAACCGCAATGGTAGCTTGTCCAGTCGAGGTGGTAAACCCTTCTCTGCCCGCGTACGACGGGTTCCCTTAATACCACGCCCCACCATGCGGTATCATTACTTATAAGCTAACCCGGTTATCTCACAAACTTATGCAACACCATCTCTGACTGTGTGCCTTGTAGACAGGCATTCGTGCCCCGTAGGTGAGAGGCTGTTTGCAAACCTCAGAATCGCATTACCATACCAGTACATGTCCAATTAATCACATCCCTGACTTTGCATTTCGCAAACAGAGATCCGTGCTGCGGAGACGGAGGGGCTGTTTGCTGCCTCAGAATCGCATTACCATACCAGTACATGTCCAATTAATCACATCCCTGACTTTGCATTTCGCAAACAGAGATCCGTGCTGCGGAGACGGAGGGGCTGTTTGCTGCCTCAGAATCGCATTACCATACCAGTACATGTCCAATTAATCACATCCCTGACTTTGCGTTTCGCAAACAGGGATCCGTGCTGCGGAGACGGAGGGGCTGTTTGCTGCCTCAGAATCTCTGTCACATAGATCTCCAATTAAGCACATCCCTGAATTCTTCCTTTGCAGACGGGCATCCGTGCCCCGGAGGTGGAGGAGCAGTTTGCCAGGGCAGGGATCAAGGTGGTGGCAGACGCTTGCCTGAAGGTGGAGAGAGGTGGAGGGCACAGCAAAATGTAGGGTGGCTTTTCCCACACCACTCTGTTGGCCTCTCCTGGCCCCTTTGAACTGCAGAAGTGACAACGAGAAGGAGGGATGGGATGCAGGGTACTGCAACACGTACGTTTATACGTAACAGCCAGGGTACTTCAAATGGCCAAATTGGCCAGCGCTTTAGCGCACTTGAAAACAAAAAAGTTGCGCTTTGTAGTGCAAAAAGCGCAAAAATTGCTTGCAGCGCCCACGAGGGGTTGAAAAAAACTGCGCTTAAAGCACAGAGGGGGTCAAAAAGTCAGCGCTCAAAAGCGCAAAAGCGCGCGCTATGAATTACCTGGTAAACAGCGTGTTAGCTTTTGGAGCCTGTCCTGCGTGAATCACGAGAGAGAGAAAAAACAGTTAGCCTGCACACCAGGGTACTTCAAACGGACCCCAGGCGCTCTTGTTCGTATCCCAGGCTCCGTCGAGGATGAGCAAAAGTTTTAGGTTTGGGGGATTGGGGGGTTCGTCCACAACGACTTTCGCAACAAGGTGTTGCCTGGCCACTTGAATGATTGTATGAGGATGTCCAGATGGCTCCGGAACCAGTGTAGCTATAGGAGGGGGGCTACAAAAAACTGGTTCAACAGTGGTCTAGCTGTATATTGCTCCCTGGGCTTTCTGCCCACATATAGTTTGTGGGGTTAAATATGAAAAACATAGATCTTCTGTACACATGGCACACAGGCTGTTGTAAAGTTTTGACTTCAAACAAAAACCACCACCACCACATTTATAAATACATATGTTTCTGGAGGGGGTCCTTGTAAGCCTAAAAGTATGTTGCATTTTTTGAATGGACAAAAATCCCTGTATAGGGCTATATAACTAGCCTTTGGCTTCTTGTACCTATGTCTTTCTTGGTGTATGGACCAATTTCCTGTGGCATTTGGACTTTATATAAATAGAGAGGTCAGGGGGTGGGTGGCGGAAGGTGGTATCATGTAATTTGGGGCACTTCATTTGAATGCACCTATCCGTGTGCTCTCTGGGCCCAATCAAGATTGTGTCAAATTGGTCAGCACTGTTGACATTGTGTCAAATTGGTCAGCGCTTAAAGCGCACGAGCATCAAATTGGTCTGCGCTTTCTAGTGCAAAAAGCACAAAATCTGCGCGCTGCGCTCATAGGGGGCTAAAAAACTGCGCGAAACGAGCAATGGGGCTCAATAAGGCAGGGGGTCAACGCACAGCCGCGCGCACTTTGGAGGACCCTGGCAGGGTACTTCAAATTGCCAAATTTGCCAGCGCTTTAGCGCACTTGAAAACAAAAAAACTGCGCTTTATAGTGCAAAAAGCGCAAAAATTGCTTGCTGCGCCTACAGGGAGTTGCAAAAAACTGCGCTTAAAGCGCAGAGGGGGTCAAAAAGTCAGCGTCAAAAGCGCGCGTTTTGAATTACCCTGGGCCCAAAGCCTGAGTATGTAACAATATCCTTCCAAAACCCGGACTAATAAAAGGCTGATGAACCATGTTACAATTCAAATTCAAATAGAAAATCACAGGTCACCTGTTGGTGAGCAGCCTGAACTCCTGAAGGCTGATAAACAATGTAATCAAATCAAATACAATAAATCGGAATGCAATATAATGAATATGTAAGCATTCATATAATCCTGCAATATAATGAATATGTAAACATACATACCAGTATAACAATGCAATATAAATTGCATATACCGTACATAAGATACGTTACATAATATATAGTCATAGTTCAGGCAGACCCACCCTTTCATGCGAAAATCCTTATTACCCCCACCACCCACACACCCTTTCGGGCGAAAATCCTTATTGCTCTCCCCCCACCCCCCACCCCCACACCGACCACCCAGCAAAAAAAATACAAGCAAGAGTTGCTCCAATAAAATGGTTTAATTTACCTCTATGCTACTCTTTTGTAGGAGTGGCAACGCCATTCGAACTGAATCCTTGGTGTCGCTGGTTTGTGTCGGGAGACCCACCTCATGGGAGGAAAATCCTTTCACAACCAGGTCACGACCAGGTCACAACAAAAAACATGTACCAGTTCAGGGTACTTCCAAGCATGCGCTTTTGTGCGCTGCCTTTTTGAGCCCCACTGCGTGTTTCGCGCAGTTTTCTGAAACCCCCCGTGGGCGCAGCAAGCAATTTTTGTGCTTTTTGCAATACAAAGCTTTTTGCAATTTTTGCAGTACAAAGCTTTTTGTGCTTTTTGCAATACAAAGCTTTTTGCAATTTTTGCAATACAAAGCTTTTTGCAATTTTTGCAATACAAAGCTTTTTGCAATTTTTGTGCTTTTTGCAATACAAAGCACAGTTTTGTTGTTTCAAGTGCGCTAAAGAGCTGGCCAATTTGGTCAATGGAAGTACCCCGTACCAGTTCATCACTTGTGGAGATTCAATTAGCCATTCCAGATAATCAAAAAATGTTCTTGATCGTTCGAGGTTGGGCAAGTCTCTTTAGCCGGGTAGGACACCCCTGGACTGTAAGGTACATACAGTCTACCATCAGACCTCTACATTGTGAAACGCCATCCCAAACAACTCCAACACACAATTTTGCTTTCCACCTACTTGGCGAAAGGCTGCCCCCCTGACTGTACGGATAGTATCAGCATCTAGCTACTCCGGTGTAGCTGACCAGAGCAGCTAACCGGTGTAGCTGATCAATGCAAGCCCTGACTGCATGGATAGTATCAGCGTCTAGCTACTCCGGTGTTGCTGACCGAAGTAGCTACCCGGTGTAGCTGATCAATGCAAGCCCTGGCTGTATGGATAGTGTCAGTCTAGCTAAATTAAAAGCTAAATTAAATGATAGAAACATCAGTGGAACTCATGCGGTAGTGTTGTGTTGCCAGCTGTACAGTTGTACTAAAGCCGTACTGCCGCCATGGCAGAGGCACTACCAGCTGCGGCTGACATGGTTCAATCTGAACGCGCTGCAGGTTATGCTGGTATGGTGGTGGTGTAATGCCAGCTGTACAGTTGTACTGCCGTACCAGCAGAGGCACCACCAGCAGTGGTCGAAATGGGTCACATAAACTTGGAACAATTAATGTCAGTGTGATAGTGCTGTACCGCTTGTTGTGTATCCACACTATCAGTGGCATCATCAGCTATGGCTGACATGGGTAGGCACATTAAATAGGTACAATTAATGTTGGTGTGATAGTGCTGTACCGCTCTGCCATGGTGACTTTCCCCAGATGCGGCGTACGGGAGGGTCCCCTTAACACCAACTTTTTTTTTTTTAGTGCTGTACCGCTGGTTATACATCCACAACTGTCAGTGGCCTCACCAGCAGTGGCCGGTGTGATAGCGCTGTACCGCTGGTTATACATCCACAACTATCAGTGGCTTCACCAGCAGTGGCCGGTCTGATAGTGCTGTACCGCTGGTTATACATCCACAACTATCAGTGGCCTCACCAGCAGTGGCCGGAATGGTTTGCATGAACTCAGTGCAGTCAACATTGGTGTGACTGTGTTGTACCCCTGGTTGTACATCCGCACAATCAGTGGCATCACCAGCTATGGCTGACATGTGTCACACGAAAAGTTGGCTTGATTAAGGAAGCTGTCCAAAGGGGGTCCTCGGACAACACCATCAAACCGGGGGGAGGGGGGGGCTTGGGGAGGCGGTCACATAAACTTGTGCAGTCAATGTTGATGTGGTGACTGCGTTGTATTGCACAACGTACATCTGCGTCGCACTGTACTTTTGTACATTTGCCACTTATTGGTGACAGAGAGCGAAAATGATTAAAAAAACATTACCAGGTGGCGTGGCTTCAAGGAACAGGGCAGGGCGACCTGGGCATAAACAGCCTAGCCTGCTGCAGGCACATCCATAGGGTGTGTTGCATGCCAGGCTGGCACAGCCATAGGGGTGGGTTGCATGCCAGCCAGGGTGCTACAAGGCGCGCGTTATTGCGTGCTAGCACGCAAGGTTTTGGAGCCCGACTGCGCGATTGTCGCAATTTCGTTATCCCCCTCTGGGAGCAGCGCGCAGATTTCCGTTTTCAGTTTTAACGCACAACCCAAATGGTGGCACTTGCGCCAAAAGCGCTACCTAAAATGACAAAATGTTGTACCCTGATGCCAGCCCCTGGAAAGGTGGGGTTGACAAAATTAATGGGGGGAGGACAGTCCACCATGATGTCCCTAGCTGGCAGGCGGCACACCATAGGGGTGGTTTTGCATGCCAGCCCTGAAAAAAAACGTTGTCAGGTGGTGTGGCTTGAGAAACAGGCCACGAACAGCCTAACCCACTGCAGGCACAGCCGTAGGGGTGGGTTGCATGCCAGCCCCTGAAAAAAAACGTTGTCTGGTGGTGTGGCTTGAGAAACAGACCACGAACAGCCTAGCTCACTGCGGGCACAGCCGTAGGGGTGGTTGTCATGCCAGCCCCTGGAAACGGGGGGTAGGCAAAGGTGTTTAGGGGGGATGGCCTCACCTCGCCTGGCCCTGGACTTGACAAGGCTGGTGGTGTTGCCCCCCTTGGGTTGGTTGGTTGGAGGCAGGTGGGGGTGGCGGTGATGTTGGGGTGGGTGGGGGGTGGGGATGGAGTCCCCGAGTGGGGGATGGTGACTGGGATCACCCCCACCCCAATCTCCATCCCCACTGCCCCTGGCCTTGGTCTGCTCTTCCAAATTAGCCTGGCGTGCCTGTTCCCTCTCACCTCCCTCCCTCCTTCCCGTGGCCTGTCCCAGGTTGTCAGACCTCGCCTGATCTGTCTGCCCGCCCCCACCCTCACCTCCCTCCTCACCTACAGGACCCCATGCCACCGTCTCTCTCTCACCTCCCTCTCTCCTCCCGGTGGTCTGTCCCGGCTTGTCAGACCTCGCCTGAATCTGTCTGCCCCCCTGTACCCTCATCTCCCTCCTCACACCCAGGACCCCATGCCACCGTTGTCCTGCCCTCCCCCCTCCCTCCCCTCTCCGCCTGCCCTCCGTCCCTCACCCCCCCAACCCCACTGCCCTTGGCCTTGGCGCAGCCTCCTCCTTGGCCTTAGACGCAGCCTCCTCCTTCTCTTCCTTTACTTTCTTCTTCTGCTTCTCCCACTCCTTCGCCTTCGCCCCCCCAGCCGCAGAGAATCCCGAGATAACCGTCCGGCAGTACGGGCACAGTACAGGCGTCACCAGGTGGCGTTTGCACAGGTCCCGAGCACAGCCCATGCAGAGCAAGTGGCTGCAGGGCCCGACCAAAACGTTGGGCGGGTCATCCAAGCAGACCGGACAGCAGTCCTCGTCTGGGTCGACCTCTGTTTCGCTCTCGCTGTCGGAAAGGTCGATGGCCCCCTTGAAGCCGCTGGCCAACATTTCGCTGTCGCTGTCGCATTCGGAATCGGAGTCAATGCCGTCGGCTTTAAGGGGCGGGAGGGGAACCACCTGTAGGGGATTGGTTAGGCATGGTTGGAGTTTTGGATGGGGATTTATTTTCTTTGTTCTTGTGTAGTTTGTTTGCCTGGCCAACATTTCGCTGTCACTGTCGTCTTCGGAATCGGAGTCGATGCCGCCGGGTTTAAGGGGCGGGAGGGGAACCACCTGTAGGGGATAGGTTGGGGATTGGTTGGGATTGGTTGGATTTGGTTGGGATTTGGTTGGAGTTTTGGGTGGGGATTTATTTTTCTTCGTTTTTGTGATGTTTGTTTGCCTGATCAACATTTTGCTCATTTCAATGCCGTCGAGTTGGCCAGACCTAAGGGGTGAGGTGAGAGACAGGGTATTTCCAAGCGCGCACTTTTGCGTGCTGACTTTTTGAGCCCCACTGCGCGTTTCGCGCAGTATTTTGCAAACCCCTGTAGGCGCAGCAAGCATTTTTTGCGCTTTTTGCACTACAAAGCGCAGTTTTTTTGTTTTCAAGTGCGCTAAAGCGCTAGCCAATTTGGTCAATGGAAGTACCCTGGTGGGAGAGGAAACAACGATAGGATATTGGTTTGGTTTTGTTCGATTTGGGTTTTATTTGGGTTTTGTTAGGGATTTGATTGGGGTTTTGATAGGGTTTTGCCAGGGTTCCAAGGGTGAGAGAGGAACCATCTGTAGGGGATTGGTTTGGTTCGGTAGGGAAATTGATTTTATTTGGGTTCTGTGTTAGGGTTTTGTTTGGGTAAGTTTTGTATTAGGGGTTCGGAAAACAACACCATCTTGTTTTGGGGTTCGGAAACAACAACCAACCAACAAACAACCAATCGGAAAACAACCAATCGGAAAACAACCAATCGGAAAACAACCAATCTTGTTTTGGGGTTCGGAAAACAACCAATCTACTAGCTCACTCCTCCTAAGGAGGTCAAAGAAACCCATCACTAGCCAAGCTGCATCTCTAGTAAACACGTCCTCCATGTGGGGCAGCAGGATTTTCAGCTTCCTCATGGTCTCCAGACACTTAAAGAATAATAATTAGGGAACGGCAATATGATATCGTGTCATCATATGTTGTCATATGATGACGGCAGTCTGACTAGGCTAAAGTTACCATTTATATACATATGATGCAATTTGTAGGATATCAAAATGAAGATCATACTCGCATTTGGTCAACATCAATGAAATATATGATATGCCGGCCCCTTATGCTATTGCTAGTCTCGAGGGGACTTGGGTTCGATTCCGATTAGTGGCAGTAGGCACTCCCATAGGCCTAACACAAACTCAGGGCCCCCGTCGGTTAAACGATTGTTTGGGGCTCAGTTCATCAGTGCTTGTTCTTTTTAAGCCCTTCCTATACGGTTGGGCAAGTCCTTTTAGCCTATTTGGCCTACCCCTGGACTGTAACATACATACATACAGGCCTGTGCCTCTCGTAACCGTAGTGCAGCCTGCACCTGCACCTGGTGGTGGGGGAGGGTCTTCACACACCGTGTTTCGACATTTTTGAATTTCCCCTTCATGCTAAAGTGAGAGGGGGGGGGGGGGGATTGTGTGTGTGTGAGTGGGTGTGGGGTCTATAGGGTGGAGGGTTCTGTCACTCACCTTGTTCGACATCTTCTTGATGCTAGTAAGGGGGGGGGGGGGGGGGGGGGGGGGGGGGGGGGGGGGTAATGTTTTTGTATGTGTATGTGTGTTTGTGCGCGTGTGTGTGTGTGTGTGTGTGTGTGTTGTGTGTGGGGGGGGGGTGGGGGGGTCTATAAGGTGGTGGGGTGTCTCACCTGTTGCGACATCTCTCTAACTTCTTTCCGGATGCGTAGTGAGTGGGTGTTTTGTTGTAGGTGTGTGTGTGTGTGTGTGTGTGTGTGTGTTGTGTGTGTGTGAGTGGGGTGTGGGGTCTATAGGGTGGAGGTTTCACAGCTCCACCTTGTTCGACATATTCTTTTTGAACTTCTCCCGGATGCTAGGGGGAGTGTGTGTGTGTGTGTGTCGTGTGTGTGTGTGTGTGTGTGTGTTGGGGGGGGGGACATAGGTGGAAGGTTCTCTCACTCACCTTGTTCGCATTTTGTTGAACTTCTTCCGGATGCCCCTAGTGCGTGTGTGTATGATGTGTGGTGTGCGGTGTGTGTGTGTGTGTTGGGGGGGGGGGGGGGGGTAAGTGTGTGTATGCCGTATGTGTGTGTTTGTGTGTGTGTGGTGGTGGTGTGCTCTTATCGGAGTGGTGGTTGTCTCACTCACGCTTGTTTGACATCTTCTTGAACCTTCTTTCCGGATGCTGTTGAGTGTTGTTGTGTGTGGGGGGGGGGGGGGGGGGGGGGCTAATATGGTGGTGGGTTTCTTCACTCACCTTTGTTCGACATCTCTTGAACTTCTTCGGATGGCCTAGTGAGTGTGTTTTGGGGTGTGTGGGTGTGTGGGTGGGCGTGGGGTGGGTGGGTGGGTGGGGGGGGGGCGTGTTGGTGTGTGAGTGTGCGTAGGGGGGTCTATAAGGTCGGGGGGTTCTCTCACTCACCTTGTTCGACTCTTCTTGAACTTCTTCCGGATGCTAGTGAGTGTGGTGTGTGGGGTGTGGGGTGTGGGGATGAGTGTGTGTGTGTTGTGGGGTGGGGTGGGGTTTGGGGTGGGGTGGGGGGGGGGTCTACAGGGTGGTGGTTTCTCTCACTCACTTGTTCGATCATCTTCGTTGAACTTCTTCCAGGATGCTAGTGAGGAAGGAAGCTTGAGGATCCTCCACGCCCTCCTCCATGTGGACCCTGAGGTGGTGCTCAGAGTAACTGGACGGCGAAGGATGCTCGGGGGCTGGGTGGGAGCCCCCTTCACTTATGCGGGGTGGGATTCCACGTAACGGGGAGGACCCTGGGTGCGCTGGGTAAGGGTTGAGTTGTGGTGTATGCGAGGTGTGTGTTTGAGTTGTGTTGTGTTGTGTCATGAGGTTGTGTGTTGTGTGTATTGTATTGTGTTTTAGAGGTGTGTGTGTGTGAGGTATATTGTGTTGCGTTGCGTTGTGTTGTGTTGGAGGTGTGTTGTGTTGGGAGGTGAAATGGAAAAGAAAATGAAAAGTTTTCTTTCTTTTCCAGGGGTGGGGAGGGGGCGGGAGCCATACTTCACTCATGCGGGGTGGGATCCTACGCTTGGGGGGGGGGGGGGGGGGGGGGGGGCGCCTGGAGTAAGGTTGGGATTTATGTGTTGTGAGGGTCTGGATGTGCCTGGGGGAAGGTTTTGAATTGTGTTGTGAATGTGTTCGTGTTGGAGGGTGAAATGAAAGAAAACTTTTTTTCCACGGGGTGGGGAGGGGCGGGAGCATACTTAACACTTATGCAGGGGGATTTCACGTATCGGTGGAGGACCTGGGTGTCCGGGTAAGGTGCGTTGGCGTTTGTGTTGTGTTGTGAACTTGTGAGGTGTGTTTTGTTGTTGGTGTGGTGCTGTGAGTTATGTTGTTTTGGAGGGTGAAATGGAAAGAAAACAAAAGTGTGTTGTGTTGTGACATTGTGTGTTGTGTTGTGAGGTATGTTTGTGGTGTGAGGTGTGGTGTGATAATGGGAGGGTAATGAAAAACACAATTTTGTTTCTTTTTGTTCCAGGGGTGGGGAGGGGTGGGAGCCTCCTTCAATAATGGGGATGGAAATTCCACGGAACTGGGGGCAGTGTTTTTATTTGTGGCGACGGTCCACTGTGTTGCGGCCACCGTGAAGAACCGAAACCTCTTGGGTGCGACGGGGTTCTGTTGTGAGGTTATGTGTTGTTTGTTGAGGGTGTGTGGTGGTTGGAGGGTAAAAATAAAAAGAAAACACAAATTTGTTCCTTTTTGTTTCCAGGGTGGGGAAGGGGTGGGAGCCTCCTTCACTGATGCAGGGTGGGATCCTACGCTTGGGGCAGTGTTTTTTATTTGGTGCGACGTCCGCGACATTATGTGGCGCGCGTCGCCACCAACAAATGCGACCGGTCGCACAATTGTGGCGCGCGGTCGCCAACCCCAAGCGACCGGTCGCGACATTGTGGCGCGCGGATCGCCAAACCGGTTCGCGACAGTTGTGGCGCGCGGTCGCCAGGCCGCCCCCGCCGGCCCCCGCCCCCCCGTGCGACCCCAGGTGTGCGAAAAGTCGGGCGAAATGGGGCCCTAATGGGGGGGGACCCGGGGTGCGCCTGGAGTAAGGTTGATTATGTGTGTGAAGGTCTGGGTGGCGCCTGGGGAAGGTTGCATAGTGATGTGAGGGTGAAACGAAAGAAAGCTTTCCAGGAGTGGGAGGGGCGGGAGTCGAACCGTATTCCAGCGGATTCGGGAGGAGGCTGAGTGGGCCTGGGGTTTAGGGTTCAAGGTTGATGGTGAAATCACGCTCAGGGAGGAGGCTGTGTGGCCGCATATGGGTAAGGTTTGCAGTGTGTTGTGAGGTGTTTTGTGTTGTGACGTTGTGTGTTGTGTTGTGTTTTGTGTTTTGTGTTGTGAGGTATGTGGTGTTGTAGTGTGGTTGTTGTGAAGAGGTGAAAATGGAAGAAACAAAATGTTTACCCTATTTGTTTCCAGGTGGGAATACCACGGGAGGAGGCTGGTGCCCTGGGGTTTAGGGTTTAGGTTCAAGGTGATGGATAAACAGGTGTTAGGTTTTTTTTAGGGTTCAAGGCCCTCCTAAGCCCTAAACCCTGACTTGGTTGTGTTCTGATGTGGGCTATGTTGTGTGTTGACTACACGACTGGACCTACAGAAACCTGAAATAAAACAACAGTGCCCACACACCAGCACCTGGTTACTTCCGTACAGTGACATGGCCATCTCATTATTGTAACTTAGTATAAATACACAACCTGCACACGTGCAAATATCTAACTCTCGAAGGGAAGACCCCCACAACACACCCAGCCCCACCCCATCACACCCCCACACACACGCGCTAACACTGTATTACACAAACACACCTGCACCTGGTGACCTTCCTTACAGTAACATGGCCATGCTCAGTCTGTATGAACACATGTGCTGCAACATGCATAAAGTATACAGATCATCTCCCACAAGCAAGCCCCCCCCCACCACACATACCCCCCACCCCCACAAACACCCCACCACTACACACCGCACACGCACATGCACCCTGTATCACACACACACTCGCACGCTCACTACATGCACACACACCCCTCAACACACACAAAACACAATACACACACATACACTACCAACACACACTACAGCCACTACACACATACACATACAATACACATACCACACACCTGCATTCAAGCTAGTCCATCCTAACATGGTCATAGTTGGCTGCCTCTCACAGCGCCCCCAACCCGACCGCAGCAGTATAAAGCGTGCAACGTCAAGGCTGGCGTGGCCTCAAGGCACGGCCCATGGGGGCTGCGCCAGAGCCCCAGGGAAGGGCATGTCAAGTGGCCTGGCCTCAGGCACAGGACCCATGGGGGCTGCGTCCAGAGCCCCAGGGAGGGCAAGCACAGGTGGCGTGGCCTCAGCAGGCGCTGGGGACAGGCCGACGCCCTTTATAGAGGCAGTTGCCCCGCTGGGGTACAAGTGTTGCTGGGCCGACGATTTGCCGCGTTGGGTGTCGGGTTCTGCTCCGGAATGGAGGGAGACCCAGGGGTAGTATCTCCTCCCTGGGGGGGGCTGCGCCCCCTGGGGGTTGCGAGGCTTCGCCAGACTGTGGGGCTGATGCTGTGTGTATGGTTCTTACTCTGTTGTGGGGAGGCAGCTTCTCCCTGTGCTCCTTCCCCCTCTCCTATGCTGTAGTGGCAAGGTTGGGTGGATGGTTCCATGGCGTCAGGGTGCGGGAAGGGTAGGGGATACCGGGGGCCCTGTCTCCCATAGTTGCTGCAACCGTGGTGGGGAGGAAGGTGCCGTGGTGAGCGCAGTTGGGTGAGCGCAGTTGGGTGGCTGGGGGAGATAAGGTGCGTGGGTAAGCGCAGGTGTGGAGACGAAGGTGGGTGGGTGGGTGGGGGTAACCCTACAAGACTGAAAAACATAAATATCATCCAATCAAATCATATACAAATTAAAAAACAAATCTAAATTGCATCAATACATCGTCAAAAACAAAAACAAAATACAATTTAAAACAAATAAATAAAATTGCATCAATACATTGTCAAAAACAAATCATCAATTAAAAAACAAAGAAAATACAGTTATTATAAATTGCACAATATCAATCCAAACAAAAACAATATAAATTAAAAACAATTAAAATACAAATGTAAATTGGATCAATACATAATCAACCAAAACAAAAACCAAATAACAATTAAAAACAAATAAAATGCAACATAAAAACAAAAATTACATTTATCCATGACATTACAGTAACCAATCCGATGAATTCTCCTAATGCAGTTTTTGTGCAAA
>JAJSRW010001673.1:0-36190 GCA_022414725.1 Microglena sp. YARC | reverse complement strand
AAAGCAGGGGCAGGCGTTAGAGAGCACATGGGGGCAGGGACATGGCAAGGGGAACAAACGACAGTGATGAGGCAGCAGCAGGGTAGGTGTTAGGGAGTAAGGAGGGGCAAAGATTAATGGCAAGAGGCAGAGACATCAGAGTCAGAGAAGCACGGGAACATGCGATATAGAGCAAAAGAGGGGCTGGGATAAATGGAAGGGGCAAGACGACAGTGATGAAGGCAGAGTAGGGTAGGGTTGTTCAGGGAGTAAGGAGGGCAGGGATAATGCAAAGAGGCAAGACGGCAGTGATGAACTAGGCAGGGCATGCAATAGAAGAGCAAAGAAGGGGCAGGGGACGAATGGCAGGAAGGCAAGACGACAGTGATGAGCAGAGCAGGGTACGTGAGGGAGTAAGGAAGGGGAGCTGGATAAAGTGGCAGGGGCAAGACGACAGTGAAAATAGAACAGCAGAGCAGGGCATAGCAATAATGAGAGCAAGAGAGAGGCAGCGATAGGCAAGGGGCAGCCGACGACAGCTAATGAAACAATAGGCAGGAGCAAGCGCGTTAAAGGAGACAAGAGAGGGGGCAGGCGATACCATGGCAAAGGCGACCAGACGGATAGTGATGACTGAGCAGAGGTAGGTGTTGGGAGTAAGGAAGGGCGGCAGGGATTATGGCAAGCACGGTCAGTACTACGGTGATGACAAGGGAGCGCAGGCATTAGAGAGCGAAAGAGGGGCTGGGATAATGGCCAGCCCGCGGCAGGAGGAAAGTGATGCAAAGCAGGGCTAGGTGCGTTATGAGAGCACATATGGGGGCGAGGGACAATGGCAGGGAAAAGACACAGTCGATGAGCACAGCAAGGAGGTAGTGTTAGATGAGTAAGGAGGGGCCAAAGATAGAGACAGAGGGCAAGACACTAGTGATCAACAAGGCCAAGGAATGGCGATAATAGAGCAATCAGAGGGGGCTGGGATAGATGGCAAGGGGCAAGACGACAGGATGAAGCAAGAGCAGGGGTAGGTGTCTAAGGGAGTAGATGGAGGGCAGGGATAGGATGGAAGAGGCAAGACGCCGCAGTGATGAACTAGCAGGGCAATGCAATAGAGAGCAAAGAGGGGGCAAGGGACGAATGGCAAGGCGAGGGCAATGACGACAGTGAAAGACGCAGGAAGCAGGGTAGCGTGTTAGGCGAGTAAGGAGGGGTCTGGGATAAATGCAGGGGCAAGAAGCGCCCATGTGATGAACCAAGATAGGCCAGCGGCAGCAATAGACGCAGCACAAGAGAGCAGGGATGACATGCAAGGGGCAGGACGACAGTAATGAACACAGGGAGGGCATTGCGTTTAGGGAGAGCAAAGAGGGGCAGGATAATGTCGCAGGGGCAGAGAGCGAGTAAGTGATCGAGCTGAGCAGGTAGGTGTAGGCGAGTGAAGGAGGGGCAGGGCGCATACGCGATGGCAAGGCAGTACGACGGTGATGAACAAGGGAAGCGGCAGGCATTAGAGAGCGGAAGATGGGGCTGGGATAGAGGCAAGTCTGTGGGCAGGGAGGAATAGTGATGAGGCAAAGGGCAGGGCAAGGCGTTAGAAAGGGAGCACAATTGGGGGCAGGGGAGCAATGGCAGGGGAAAGACCGGACAGTGATGAGCAGAGCAGAGGTGTGGTTACGAGAGTAAAATGGAGGCCCGGCAGAGATAATGGGCGAAGGAGCAGACATCAGTGATCAACAAGGCAGGGAATGCGATATGAGCAAGAGAGGGGCCTGGGATAATGGCAAGGGCGAAGACGACAGTGATGAGCAGAAGCAGGGTAGGTGTTAGGGAGTTAAAGGAGGGCAGGGATAATGGCAAGATGCAAGACGGCAGTGATGAATCTAGGCAGTGGGCAATGCAATAGAGAGCAAAGAGGGCAGGACGATTCAAGGGCAAGACGACAGTGATGAGCAGAGCAGGGTAACGTGTGTGAGGGAGTAAGGAGGGGGCTGGGGATAATGGCTAAGGGGCCAAGACGAACAGTGATGAACAGCAGGGCATGCAATAGAGAGCAAAGATAGGCAGGGATAATGCAAGGGGCAGGACGACAGTAATAGAACAAGGGGACGGGCAGCCGTTAGAGAGCAAAAGAGGGGCAGGGATAATGGCAAGGTGCAAGACGATAGTGATGAGCTGAAGCAGGGTAGGTGTTAGGGAGTAAAGGAGGGGCAGGGATAATGCAAGGGCAAGTTACACGAACGGTGATGAAACAAGGGAGCGCTAGGCATTAAGAGAGCGGATGGAGGGCTGGGATAATGGCAAGGGGCAGAGGAAAAGTGATGAGCAAAAGCATGGGCAGTGACGATTAGAGATGCACATGGTGGGCAGGGACAAATGGCAAGGGGGAAGAGATCGACAGTGATGAGCAGAAGGCAGGGTAGGTGTGTAGGGAGTAAGGGAGGGGCAAGATAATGGCATAGAGAGCAAGCATCCAGTGATCTAACAAGGGGCAGGGAATGCGATATGAGAGCAAAGAGGGGCTGGGATAAATGGCAAGGGGGCAAGACGACAGTGATTGAGCCTGAGCAAGGGGGAGGGTGTTAGTCGAGTTCAGGATGAAGGGCAGGGATATTGGTGGCAAGGAAAGGCCGATAGTACGCCATACGGTGATGATAACAAGGAGTGCAGGCATTAGAAGAGCGAAGAGGTGGGCTAGGATATAGGGATGGCAAGGGGAAGGAGGAAAGTGATGAGCAAAGCAGGGCAGGGCGTTAGAACAGGAGTACAATGGGGGCTGGAAGGGAATGGGCAGAGGGGAAAAGAACAGTGATGAGCAGAGCAGGGAGTAGGTGTTAGGGAGTAAGGAGGGGCAAAGATAATGGCATTAGGAGGCAAGAATACATAGAGTGATCAACAAGGGAGGAATGCGATAGAGAGGCAAAAGAGGGGCTGTAAAGATATATGGCAATGAAGGGGCAAGACGACAGTGATTGAGGCAGTAGTAGTAGGTGTTCAGGGAGTAAGGGGGCGCAAGGGATAATGGCAAGAGGCAAGACCAGTGATGACCTAGGCAGGGCATGCAAATAGAGAGCACAAAGAGAGGCAGGGACGATGGCAAGGGGCGAAGACGACAGTGATGAGCAGTATCAGCAGGTACGTGGTAGGAGTAAGGGAGGGCGGATAGATGGCAAGGGCAAGAACGACAGTGATGAAACACAGGCAAGGGCATGCAAGAGAGAAATAGCAAAGAGAGGCAGGATAATGGCAAGGGCCAGTAAGACGACAGTAATGAACAAGGGAGGGCAGCAGTTAAAGGAGCAAAGAGGGGGCAGGGATAATGGCACGGGGCAAGACGAATAGTTGATGAGCTGAGCAGGGTAGGTGTTAGGGAGTAAGGGAGGGCAGGGATAATGGCAAGGGCAGTACTACGGGGGGGGTAATGATATCAAAAGGGATAGCAGACCTAGGCATTTAGCGAGAGCGGAAGAGTAGGGGGCTGGGGATAGCATGATTAAAGAAGGGGCAGGAGGAAAGTGATGGAGCAAAGCAGGGCAGGCGTTAGAAAAGAGCACATGGGGGCAGGGACCAATGGCAAGGGAAAGACGACAGTGATGGAGAACAGAGCAGGTGGTGTTAGAGAGTAGGAGGGGCAAAGATAATGGCAAGAGGCAAAGACATCATGATCACAAGGCAGGGAATGCGATATAGAGCAAAAGAGGCTGGGATATGGCAAGGGGCAAAAAAGGGGGGCCCCCCAAAAAAAAAGCGGAAAAACGAACCCAAAAAGTTTTTTTTGGGAATGAACGAGAGCAGAGCAGGGTAGGGTGTTAGGGAGTAAGGAGGGCAGGAAGGGATAATGGCAAAGAGGCAAGATGGCGAAACCAGTGATGAACTAGGCAGGGCATGCAATAGAGAGCAAAGAGGGGCAGGGACGATGGCAAAGGGCAAGACGACAGTGGATGAGAGAGCGGTACGTGTTAGGGAGTAAGAGGGGCTGGGATAAAATGGCGAAGGGGCAGACGAAGTGATGAACAAGGCAGGGCATGCAATAGAGAGCAAAGAGAGGCAGGGATAATGGGCAAGGGGGGCAGGACACAGTCAATGAACAAGGGGAGGGGCAGGGCGTTAGAGAGACAAGAGGGGCAGGGATAATGGCAAGGGGCAAGACGATAGTGATGAGCTGAGCAGGGTAGGTGTTAGGGAGTAAGGAGGGGCAGGGATAATGGCAAGGGCAGTACGAACGGTGATGAACAAGGGAGCGCGGCATTAGAGAGACGAGAGGGGCTGGGATATAATGGCAAGGGCAGGAAGAAAGTGATGAGAACAAGCAGGGCAGGCGTTAGAGAGCACATGGGGGCAAGGACAATGGCAAGGGGAAAGACCGAGTGATGAGCAGAGGGCAGTTGGGTAGGTGTTAGAGAGTAAGGAGGGCAAAGATAATGGCAGAGCAAGACATCAGTGATCACGGACAAGGCAGTGGGAATGCGATAATAGGCAAGAGGGGCTGGGATAATGGCAAGGGGCAAGACGACACAGTGATGTGAGCAGAGCAGGGTAGAGTGGTTAGGGACGTAAGGAGGGGCAGGGGATATGGCAAAATGCCAAGACGGCAGTGAATTGATGAACTAGGCAGGGCATGCAATAGAGAGCAAAGAGGGGCAGGGACGAGTCAAGGGGCAAGACGACAGTGAATGGAGCAAGCAGGGTACGTGTAGGAGTAAAGGAGGGGCTGGGATTAATGGCAAGGGGCAAGACGACAGTGATGAACAAGGCAGGCAGTGCAATAGAGAGGCAAAGAGAGGCAGGGATAGCATGGCAAGGGGCAGGACGACAGTAATATGAACAAGTTGGGAGGCAGGCGTTAGGAGCAAAGAGGCAGGATAATGGCAGGGGCAAGACGATAGTGATCGCTGACAGGAGGTGTTAGGGAGTAAGAGGGGGCAGGGATATATGCAAGGGCACCGGTAGACGGTGATGAACAAGGGAGCGCAGCATGTAGAGAGCGAAGAGGGGCTGGAATAGAGAGCATGGCAAGGGGCAGGAGGACAGTGTGAAGCAAAGCAGGGCAGGCGTTAGGAGAGCACATGGGGGCAAGGACAATGGCAAGGGGAAAGACGACAGTGATGAGCAGAGCAGGGTAGGTGTTAGGGAGTAAGGAGGGCAAAAGATAATGGCAAGAGGCAAGACATCAGTGATCAACAAGGCAGGGAATGCGATAGAGAGCAAAGAGGGCTGGATAATGGCAAGGGCAAGACGACAGTGATGAGCTTGAGCAGCCTGGTA
The DNA here is from genome assembly GCA_022414725.1 of Microglena sp. YARC. NCBI lineage: Eukaryota > Viridiplantae > Chlorophyta > Chlorophyceae > Chlamydomonadales > Chlamydomonadaceae > Microglena > Microglena sp. YARC. Next base: position 30,949 of record JAJSRW010001673.1, on the reverse strand, counting down.
GGTGTTAGGGAGTAAGAGGGGCAGGGATAATCTGGCAAGGGCAGTACGCCACGGTGATGAACAAGGGGGAGGCAGGCATTAGAGAGCGAAGAGGGCTGGGGATATGGCAAGGGCAGGAGGGAAAGTGTATGAGCAACAAGCAGGGCAGCGTTTAAGTTAGGAGTACAAAGCAACATGGGGGCAGGGACAATGGCAAGGGGAAAGACGACAGTGATGAGCAGAGCAGGGTAGGTGTTAGGGAGTAAGGAGGGGCAAAGATAATGGCAAGAGGCAAGACATCAGTGATCAACAAGGCAGGGAATGCGATATAGAGCAAAAAGGGCTTGGGATAAAAGGCAGGGCAAGAACGACAAGTGATGAGCAGAGTAGGGTAGGTGTTAGGGAGTAAGGAGGGCAGGGATAATGGCAAGAGGCAGACGCAGTGATGAACTAGGCAGGGAATGCAATAGAGAGCAAAGAGGGCGGGACGATGGCAAGGGTCAAGACGACAGTTGATAGCAGAGCAGGGTACGGTGTTAGGGAGTAAGGAGGGCTGGGATAATGGCAAGGGCAAGAGACGGACAGTGATGAACAAGGCAGGCATGCAATAAGAGAGCAAAGAGAGCAGATAATGGCAAGGGGCAGACAGAGCGACAGTAATGAACAAGGGAGCACGCGTTGAGGAGCAATAGAGGGGGGGATAATGGCAAGGGGGCAAGACGATAGTGGATGAGCTGAGCAGGGTAGGTGTTAGGGAGTAAGGAGGGGCAGGGAATGGCAAGGGCAGTACGCGAACGGTGATGAACAAGGGAGCGCAGGCATTAGAGAGCGAAGAGGGGCTGGGATAATGGCAAGGGGCAGGAGAAAGTGATGAGCAAAGCAGGGCAGGCGTTAGAGAGCAATGGGGCGAGGGACAATAACGCAAGGGGAAAGACGACAGTGATGAGCGCAGAGCAGGGTAGGTGTTAGAGAGTAAGGAGGGCAACGGATAATCGGCAAGAGGCAAACATGCAAGTGTGATCAACAAGGCAGGGAATGCGATATAGAGCAAAAAGAGGGGCTGGATAATGGGCAAGCGGGCAAGACGACAGTGATGAGCAGAGCAGGGTAGGTGTTAGGGAATTTAGATTAAGGAGGGGCAGGAATAAGGCAGAGGCAAGACGGTAGTGATGAGGGCAGAGGGCATGCATAGAGAGCAAAGAGGGCAGGGACGATGGCAAGGGCAAGACGACAGTGATGAGCAGAGCAGGGTACGTGGTAGGGAGTAAGGAGGGGCTGGGATAATGGCAAGGGGCAAGACGACAGTGATGAACAAGGCAGGGCATGCAATAGAGAGCAAAGAGAGGCAGGGATAATGGCAAGGGGCAGGACGACAGTAATGAACAAGGGAGGGCAGGCGTTAGAGAGCAAAGAGGGGCAGGGATAATGGCAAGGGGCAAGACGATAGTGATGAGCTGAGCAGGGTAGGTGTTAGGGTGAGTAAAGGAGGGGCAGGATAATGGCAAGGGCAGTACGACGGTGATGAACAAGGGAGCGCAGGCATTAGAGAGCGAAGAGGGGCTGGGATAATGGCAAGGGGCAGAAGGAAAGTGATGAGCAAAGCAGGGCAGGCGTTAGAGAGCACATGGGGCAGGGACAATGGCAAAGGGAAAGACGACAGTGATGAGCAGAGCAGGGTAGGTGTTAGGGAGTAAGGAGGGGCAAAAGATAATGGCAAGAGGCAAGACATCAGTGATCAACAAGGCAGGGAATGCGATAGAGAGCAAAGAGGGGCTGGGATAATGGCAAGGGGCAAGACGACAGTGATGAGCTGAGCAGGGTAGGTGTTAGGGAGTAAGGGGGGCAGGGATAATGGCAAGGGGCCAGTACGACGGTGATGAACAAGGGAGCGCAGGCATTAGAGAGCGAAGAGGGGCTGGGGATATGGCAAGGGGCAGAGGAAAGTGAATGAGCAAAGGCAGGGCTAGGCGTTAGAGAGCACATGGGGGGCAGGACAATCGGCAAGGGAAAGGACGACAAGTGATGACGCAGAGCAGTGTTAGGTGTTAGGAGTAAGGAGGGGCAAAGATAATGGCAAGAGGCAAGAATCAGTGATCAAAAACAAGGCAGGGAATGCGAAGAGACAAAGAGGAAGGCTGGATAATGCGAAGGGCAGACGACAGTGATGAGCAGAGTAGGGTAGGTGTTAGGGAGTAAGGAGGGGGCAGGGATAATGGCAAGAGGCAAGACGGCAGTGATGAAATAGGCCAGGGCATGCAATAAGAGAGCAAAAGAGGGGCAGGGACGATGGCAAGGGCAAGACGACAGTGATGCAAGAGCAGAGAGGTACCGTGTGGTAGGGAGTAAGGAGGGAAATGGCGTTCCTGCTTCCGAACAGGATTTTTATTTTACTGAAAATCTTACGATAAATATTGTAAGATCGTTTTCGCAAATTAAAGGATTTTGCTTTTTTGGTGTATTTATCGGAAATATTCTTACAATTTATTTTGTAAGATCGTTTTCCGCAAATTAATTGATTTTGCTTTTTTGGTGTATTTACGAAAATATTTACAATTTATTTTGTGAGATATTGTTTTGTTGATTCAGAAGAAAGAGACTATTCCTTCAATTTCAATTGTAAATTGATTTGCTCGTTTGGAGGGAGAGAAAATTTCCTTCGAGAGTATTTCCATATACAAAATCAATTGTAGAGACAGTCAAGGAGGAAGGTGAAAGCTGTTTACAAAGTCTTGACGCATTGCTCATAATTATTTGATCTCACAACTCACAACTCAAACAGTTCGAAAGTACAAACTTAGTACTTATGACTCCGAAAAATCTGTACTTATGTGTACCTCACTTATCCGTTAGTAACGTACTCATCAACCTCAGAACTTATATGTACCTTATAGTCAAGTCAACTAAATAACTCCTAACTCAGGACTTATTATTCATAATTTTCATACCTCATAGCCTCATTAATGTACATAAACAAATTATATCCTAAATCTGCAAACTGCCATCCTAAAGAATCCTGAAATCACTCAAAAATGTGTGTTGGATAAGGAACTAGTAATCTCGTGCAAACTTTTGTGCACGGTGCTAAGTTGCATCTGCTTGCCAACAAGTCCATTGGTGATAATTCTGCACTTGGTGCTGACAGGTCATGTGCTAACATGGACGAGCACCATGGTGCTACTGACACAATACTGTCTACTCTAGATTGGCTGTGGGAACAGGCTATCAACGTTTGTAGAAAGAGGGCCAATGCTAACTTGTTGGGTTAACAACAGCGCTGTACCAATCGCTGCACTAGAATCTCCTCCTCTCATGCCGCACCATCCCCATCAATTCCTCCTCTCCATCTCCTCCTCGCTTAGCCAATGTCTACATTGTCTCCATCCGATTGCACAGCCTCTGCCTTGGTGTCCTTCTCAATGGATTGGCAGCTTGACCCCTTTGCAATGACTCCTTGCTGTGCATTGATTGCCATGCATCAGCACCTTCTCCCTGCGCTTGACCCTTTGCAATGACTGGCAGCTTGACCTCCTTTGCATGACAAACCCTTGATGTCATTGATTGACCCCCTTGCCGGGCCCCCCTTGCTGCGCATGCATGAAAGACTGTTTTTGATAAGTCGGAAAAAGGGTTTGCTTCATGCCTTGGCGCTTTCACCTCTTTTTCAAAGCCTTGCGCTTTTCACCTCCTTTTATGCCTTGCGCAAAATTGCCTTTCGCATGCTGCATTGCTTTGCTGCGCATCTGCATTAGCACCGGGTGGCCCGCTTGCATGGTCCCGAGTTGCACCTAATTCTCGCACCCTTTTTCAGTGCGCCAGATGCAATTCACTGCTATGGGAATTCACTTCAGCTCTGTCTCATGATCTGCTGCTTTGCCTTTCGCTTCTGCATCGCCTTTGCTAGCGCATCTGCATTAGCACCGGGGTGGTTGTGAATAACCCGCGAGTTGCTTCTAATCTCTTATTGCACCTTTGCGCAATGCTTTCATGTCACTGTGGCCTAGCACCTTCTCTGTGTGGATGCTGGGCAGATAGCCAGGAGCACTGGCGCTCGGAGCACTGGATAGGTCTGCCTACCTGCATGGCGGTTACCCGCCTGCACTGCAGACCAAGAGCCAGGACACGCGCCGGCAGCAACCTGCGCCGGAGTAACTGCGAAAGCTCTGCACCTTGCCGCCTTTGCACCTTCACCCTGAGGCCTGCTCTAACTGCATGATGGTTACCGCCTGGCTACCTGCGTCAGAGTACAATGGCGGACAGTAGAACTGCATACCACTGGGATGGCATATTGGCTGCATCCTAGCTACCGTTCCAAGAATTTCCAGTAGCGTCTGGTTTGGTATGATGAATGGGTTTTTTTTTTTTTGTTTTTTCATTGTAGTGGTAGAACTGCAATTTGTAGCCCAGACTTAGCTGCCTTGTGCCTGTGTTGACCCCAAGTTACTGCTTGCCAACAGGTTGGCCTTTGTTTATTGGTTGAAATCTTTGCCGGAGTGTGGTTGGGGTTATGTTGTGATTGGATTACACATGACACTGACATATGGATCATGTACACCTGCAGTTCTTCTATTTTACTGTGTTCTTGCCCACCCCTCGGCCACCTACCTATTTTACTCCCAGGTTTGTTTTAGTGGCCCTGTACTGCAAATAGGTAAAGTGCAAAGATGAGTTGAGGCTGCTTGACACTGCATAAGCAATGACTGATGAAATGTCATAGCCCAGAAAATTTAGCCCTTTTGCTGTTCCCGTCTAGGCATTCGGTGGATCAAGTTTTCTTTGTTACACTGGGTTTTAGGATTGATTTTTTTTTATGATGGGAGGATTCTGTGTGTATTCCGATTTGGTTTCTCAATCATTCGTTCGTTTGGTTTGACAAATGCTCCCGTTAATGATCGGGAGGACTGTGGGGTATTCTGAGTTTTGGTTTTTCTCAAATATATTCGTTCTTGGGTTCATTCTTGTCATGCTCCATAATATTATGATCAAGAGGACTGTGGGTATTCTAACGAGAGTTATTTGGTTTTCTTTCAATCATCGTCGTATCGTTGGGTTTGACAATGCTCCGATTATGATAGGGAGGACTATGGTTAATGCCAAGTAAATCAAAACAACAAAAACAATAACAAATTGCCGATACATGTTTTCTGTATCATTCGCTCGTTAGGTTTGTCAGTGCTCCCGATCATAATCGGGAGACTGTGTGTGTATTCCGAATTTTTTTCTCATATTTCGCCTCGTGGGTTTGTCAATGCTCCCGATTATGATTCGGGAGGACTGGGTGGGTACTCTGAGCTTGGGTTTTTTCTCAATCAGTCCCATGTCGCTGATTGTGACCATCTCCCTGCGATTTTGAATGTCGGGAGGACTGTGGGTATTCTAGAGTTTGGTTTTTCCAATCATTCGCTCGTGGGTTTGACAATGCTCCGATTATGATTCGGGGAGGACTGGTGGGTATTCTGAGCTTGGTTTTTCTCAATCATTCGTTCGTTGGGTTTGACAATGCTCCGATTATATGATCGGGGTGAGGACTATGGGTACCGAGTACAAACAAAAACAAAAAACAACAAAAAAAATATGCCGAGTACATGTTTTCTGGGTCATTCGCTTGTTGGGTTTGACAATGCTCCCGATTATGGATCGGAGGACTGTGGGTATTCTGAGTTGGTTATTCTCAATAATTCGCTCGTTGGGTTTGAAACAATGCTCCCGAGTATCGGAGGATCATGGGTATCGCCATGGGTAGATCGGGAGGACTATGGGTATGCCAAGTAAAAAAAAAAAAAAAAAAATAATGCAGTACGAGGAGTTTTCTGAATCATCGCGCATCGTTGGGTTTGTCAGTGCTCCCGATTATGATTCCGGGAGGACTGTGTGTATTCCGAATTTGGGTTTTCTCAATCATTCGTCGTTTCGGGGTTTGTCAATGCTCCCGATATGATCGGGAGGACTCTGTGTATTCCGAAATTGGTTTTTCTCAATCATTCGCTCGTTGGGTTTGAACAATGCTCTCGATTATGATCGGGAGGACTGTTGGTATTCTGAGTTTTGGGCGGTTATTCTCAATCATTTCGCCTCGTTGGTTTGACTATGCTCCCGATTATGATCGGGAGGACTATGGGTATGCCGAGAACAAAAAAAAAAAAAAAAAAAAAAATGCCGATTACATTGTTTTCTGAAATCATTCGCCTCCGTTGGGTTTGTCAGTGCTCCGATTATGATCGGGAGGACTGTGTGTATTCCGAATTTGGTTTTTTCTCAATCATTCGCTCGTTGGGTTGTCAATGCTCCCGATTATGAGGGAGGACTCTGTGTGTATCTCCGAATTGTTTTCACAATCATTTCGCTTGTGGTTTTGACAATGCCCCGATTATGACGGGAGGACTGTGGTCTGAGCTTTGGTTTTTCTCAGTCGATCATCGGTTGGGTTTTGACAATGCCCCTAGATTATGATCGGGAGGACTAGGGTAGTGTGGAGTAAAAAAAAAAAAAAATATATGCATGAGTAATAGTTGTTTTTCTGAATCATTTCGCTCGGTTGGGTTTGATGCTGCCCGATTATGATGCGTGGAGGAACTGTGGTATTCTGAGTTGTTGGTTATTCATAATCATTCGCATAGTTCGTTGGGGTCTTGACAATGCACCGATTATGATCGGGAGGGATCTATGGGTATGCGAGTAAAAAAAAAAAAAAAAAAAAAATGGCAAATACATTGTTTTCTGAATCAATTCGCGTCGTTGGGTTTGTCAGTGTGTATATTCCCGATTTGGTTTTTCTCAATCATTCGCAGTCGTTGGGTTTGACAATGCTCCGATTATGATCGGAGAGACTATTGGTATTCTGAGTTTGGTTTTTCTCTATATCTTGAACTGATTTTGAATCTGAATCTGATGTGAATCATTTGCTTTAACCAACGCTATTTGTCAATCCGCAGGGTCTGACAATGACAGTACCGTGGAAGTAAATCCAATCGGAATGGTAGAAGGATTTGGGATGCGCGTCATGGACGAATGGACAAGGAGCGCCCAAGTGCCAATGAACATGAAGTCGTTGTTTGGTGGACCAGACTTCGTATGTTACGGCTAGCGTGGCACGCTCACTGGTTGCTAGTGTTTCCGCGGGCGAATGCAGGGCATATTGCGGAGCAATTCTGGTCGAGGAGCACACTCCGAAGTTCAAGACAGCCCAGTTGTCTTGAAGTCACAGCATTCTGGAGGCCCATGTCAGGAGCTGGGCTATAAGAGATAACAATTTGAATACGATGACCTTATACAAAGTTGTGCGGCGATCTGTCCTCTCGTTATGTGTAGGACAAGCTGACCTCGTCGGCCTTTCCTGACTTCTTCGCGGAGGGTAGGACAATGTAGAAGAGTGCAGAAGTTACGCAACTCCTATCGGAAATTGAAAGCGGCAAGTGCGGTCAGCAACAATGGTTGTTTCGAACGGTGGTACATCCACCGCGTACGTACAACATTCGAGAATGTACCTGTCAGAGTTTGAAAATTTAACCTGAGCCACGGTGCGCAGCAGTACAGTCCGTTCTGATTGCTCTCATACCCGGCGTCAGGTAAAGGCCCTTTTGGTGTACATCGAGGTGACGTCCTCCTGTCGCTAGGACAAAACTCCTCGAAATCGCTCCTGAGCTTTCCCTTCGCATGTCTCAACCCACGCCCTAAGTTTTCTCAAGCTCTTTGTCGGGCGATAAAATTTCGCCCTCGGCGCGACCCTGAACAGGCTGTGCTGCGGCATTGTCACCCTCCAACCCAAGAGCTGAATGTGAACTGGTATCCATGGATAGGGCTCCTAACATGGGCCTCCGAATGCTAGTGACTTCAAGCAACTGGGCTGTCCTTGACTTCCCGCAAGGGTGAGTGTCGACCAGAATGCATCTGCTGAAGGGCGCACATATGCCTGCATTGCCGCGAAAAACCTCAACCAGTGAGCGTGCGTAGCCGTAACATAGAAGTCTGGTCCACAACAACGACTTCGATGTTCATTGGCACTTGGGCTCCTTGGTCCATTCGTACCATTGACGCCGCATCCCAAATCCTTCCCGTCGATTGGAGTTTTAACTTCCACGGTATTGTCATCTAGACCCTTGCGGAAGACATAATAGGTTTGGTAAATCAAGGCAAAATGAGTTCAGATTCAGATTCATAATCATGAATTCAAGATTTAGAGAAAAACAAACTCAGAATACCATAGTCCTCCCGATCATAATCGGGAGCATGTTTCAAACCCAACAAGCGAATGATTGAGAAACCAAAATTCGGAATACACAGAGTCCTCCGATCATAATCGGGAGCACTGACAAACCCAACGAGCGAATGATTCAGAAAACATGTACTCGCCTTTTTTTTTTTTTTTTTTTTGTACTCGGCATAACCCATAGTCTCCGATCAATAATTGGGAGCATTGTCTAAACCCAACGAACGATGATGATTGAGAAAAAACCCAAACTCAGAATACCCACAGTCCTCTTGATCATAATCGGGAGCATTGCAAACCCAACGAGCGAATGATTCAGAAACATGTACGCGGAATATTTTTTTTTTTTTTTTTTGTACTCGGCATACCTAGTCCTCCGATCATAATCGAGCATTGTCAAAAACCCAACGAACGAAGTGATTGCAAAGAATGGGGAAACAGAATAAAGCTCAGATAAACCAACACAGCGCAGGCTCCCGATCAATAATCGGGAGCATTGACAAACCCAACGAGCGAATGATTTGAGAAAAACAAATTCGGAATACACAGAGGTCCCTCCCGATCATTAATCGGGGAGCATGTCAAAGCCCAACGGCGAATGATTGAGAAAACCAAATCGGAAATACCACAGTCCTCCCGATCATAATCGGGAGCACTGACAAACCCAACGAGCGAATGATTCAGAAAACGTGTACTCGCAATTTTTTTTTTTTTTTTCTTTTTGTACTCGGCATAACCCATGAGTCCCCCGATCATAAACGGGAGCATTGTCAACCCAACGAACGAATGATTGAGAAACAACAAAGCTCAGAATAACCCACAGTCCTCTGATCATAATCGGGAGCATTGACAAACCCAACGAGCGAATGATTTGAGAAACCAAATTCGAATACAAGAGTCCTCCGATCTAATAAATCGGTGAGCATTGTCAAACCGAACGAACGAATGATTGAGAAAACCAAATTCGAATACACACATTCCTCCGATCATAATCGGGAGCACTGACAAACCCAAAGAGCGGAATGATTCAGAAATCATGGTATCGCATTTTTTTTTTTTTTTTGTACCCGCATAGACCATATGTCCTCCTATGAATCGGGTTGCATTGTCAACCCAACGAACGAATATTGAGCAAAACCAAAACTCAGAATACCACAGTCCTCTTGATCATAATCGGGTCGAGCATTGTCAAACCCAACGGAGCGAGCATGATTGAGAAACCAAACTCGGAATACACACAGTCTCCCGATCATAATCGGGAGCATGACAAACCCAACGACCCCGCTTGAAGTACGTCTACAGTGCTAGCTGCCAGGCAGATGCCTGGTCACCAGCTGCTTAGAGTGGGTTCGGACTAAGCCCCGGCACGTTTACTTGATAACAGCTATAGGTGTATCATTACATTCCCCCAATCCCTGGGTTTCTGGTACCAGAATTCCTGGATTCCACAACACAAGTCATAAGGAGTAAGCCAGACAAATATCCCGTGGAGAGAAAAGTAGGGGAAGCAATCCTAAAACCAGTCAAGGCGTAGGTATGACATCCGTGAAAAACTGTCTGAAAGTATCCGAAGCTCTTCTTGCACGCATCCGCTGATGCATGACACAAGAAGACTAATCTTCCTCAGTACATCGGCATGTTCTCATACAAAGAAGACCGCAGGAGGTGAACTTCTAAAGACAACCATCATGGTGTGAGTACAAATACAAGCGCATGTAGGACATGTCCTCAACCGATCATAATCGGGAGCATACACTAGTAATTTAAAACTTGAAATGATTATTAACAAAATAATGCTAATATTCTGAACTTCATGTTTCTATCTATTTTAATCAGGATTTATTCTCCGGAAGAGCTTCATTGGTTATTGGCTTTGCCCCATTCTATACGCAGTACCATCATTGACATATCATCTTCAAATTCTTCAACCGGGTCTTGAAGAAGCGGGCAGCTTCACCGTATTTGCCTTTTGCAAATGGAAACGCGGGCAATAGGAAACAGAACGGCTCAAGTGTTTGCATAATGCTCCTTGTTGGTTGAGATGAATGGTTATGATGAAGTGTACGTCGATTTCTCCCTCCTGGACAACACGCATAGCATCTTGACCAAAATACTATGTGCTCGCACGGTTTAAAGAAATGGATGTCACCCTGGTATCCATCTGATGGGCATTGTTGGTAAATTATTCAATAGAATTGGCCTTACACAAGCAAGAGTCGTGACTCTATACGGGGACTTTCTCCGCGTGTCCTCCTTAACACGTTTACAGAGTTTTTGGATTATGGCACAGCACTGTCAGGGATTTATCGCGTTGTACACGATTCAGATAACGAAAGTCCAGGGAGAGTCGGTAAAATATGATATACTGGATATTTTACAAATAAATGCTACGGTCGTTATTGTACTGTTGCCACACTGCCCCGATCCGTTGCGCGTGAGGATATGGATGTGGCATGTCATGCATTGATTTACATTACAGTCTTCAGTGAAATTAAATGACTACAAAGAAAGTACAGGAAGGTATGTATTTCAAAGGAGCTCCGATATAGTCGGGAGGCAATGGGTGTCCTAAAGTGATTCACTAATAGACAATAAGTGTTTGCACACGGAACAAGTTGCAGGGTATATTAGCAAGGAGTAATGAGAGTCAGGAATTGCAGAGGACAGTGGGACAATGAGCGACTATTTACGTCTCCAAGGCTTCCTGGTGAACAGAACAGTTTTAAGGAAGCCCCGAGATCAAGTTGAAGAGCTGGATTATGAGGCAAACTGGGGCGGCTTGTCTGGAGACTATTATAACGGCCGGAGGTGACGTCTTGCATGGCACATGGCGTGGTCCTGTACAACGCCGTGGGACCGGGTGCAGGCCGACCGTAGCTGATGTCCGTGTACGACACGAGCGGAGGACCTTCTAGAAGCAGAAGCCGGTGACAGCAGAGAGGGATAACCAGCAGCCGATGGCCCAGCCATGCAGACTTCAAAAATATTGCGAGAAGATGGTGAAACTTGGAAGCCAAGCAAATAAGTGGTCGGCTGATTTCTTCACGTTGAGGAAGAGTTATTGGAGCCCTTCAACAGATGATGCTGTGACTGGGAGTACCTGGGAAGACCAGAGTTTTGTCGACTTCCCAGGAGTTGTCAGAACGCAGTCGTGTTTGCCACGTGAGAAATCAATGGAAGGCGTTGATAGCATAATTGGATGATTGTCCATGTGATGTGTCAGACCTTTTACTGAAGTACGAGATTGGAGACTATGAGGTCGACAACCTTTGGAGACTATATGGAAAGGCAGAGAGGAGGATGTGTTGTACTTATTATTCTTCACAAGGAGAGAAGCGGTTAGAGAATAGCCTAGAGCCCACACTGCATTTGGTTGTTTGTCATGTCGCTGTGGTCAAGGTACAAATGGATGACTCTAGCGGATTGAGGTTGGGACGTGGTGGGGTCAATATACCAGTGAATAGGAGAAGTGAAGTATTTAAAGCGCTTGTATCTGGGGGCTCACGAAGTTGTGTAGGTAGTGAAACACGTACCCAACTTGGCCAGGAGATTGGATGGAACCAAAGCTTGTGCTATACGTGGGGGTTAGGAGAAAAGCACATGGAGGGCGAATAGTGTCCATTGACGGCATTTCAATTTTAGTGCGAACCCACCAAGGGATGAAGATCAGAGAAAGTACGAACAGAAGCATGCTTAGCTTGTAATCATTGAGAAGGACACCAGGGGCAGGAGGTGTGCAATGGATGGAGACAAGTGCGAGACATTGCTCGAGGAGGAGGAGATGGAGGAGGAGGGAGAGTGGGGATGGGGAAATGGAGGAGAGAAGGGGGAAGGAAAGAGGAGGACGTGAGGGGGGGGCGGAGGATGGAGGAGTAAGTATGGTTGACCATAGCCGTTTTTTACTAAATTAGGAAAATGAATGAATTATACGTTCGATTTTTATTGTAGATGTAAAGCTGAATTCTGCCTGCGACTTATAACCGTCCGCTCTCCCTTTATTTTCTTACAATTATAAATTGTAAGACAGAATGATGTTAACGACCTTTTTGTGTGAAAAATATGGCATTTCATCAACGTTGTACTTCCGCAATCTGTACGTTTCTACCGTCTTTCAAGCTCATTTTAAGCAATTTTGTCAAGAATGTGACTAAATCTTACGATTTTTATCGTAAGATTGCATTCGGCCAAAGCATAAAAGGGATATGAGGCCCAAAGGTGTTGTAAGATTGGAATCGTTTCGGGGGAGGGGCGGGAAGCAGGGAAGGCCCAGTACAGGCTAGTGCTCCGAGGAATCACTGCGCCGTGTTAGGACAGGACAGACGTCTTAGGAATGGTGCGTAGGTCGCCCATGCAGCTCAGCAGAGAGGCTTGCAAAGACGACCAGGGGGGGCGATGCTAGTTCAAAAGTAGGGCAGAAGACAAGGTACGAAAAAACTATGTACTTCTAAGGTGAAGCCTCTGAACCTGCAGACGGGCAAGATAGCAACGGTACAGGTGCTCACTCCTAATAAGGTCCAGGCGAGGGAGGGCATCACTGGGGCGATCAAGGCAGACGCCGGGGAGGCTAAGCAGGGTCAAGTAGCATGCGCAGGTCTTCTCCAAGTGAGGGCAGGGCTCTGTAAGGGAAGGAAGACCAGAGCAGGCATGCTACTGGGAAAAACAGGTCGGAGGGGAAAGGAACTAAAAACAGTCTCTCAGGGAGAGCAGCAGATCCACCCAAATATATCGCAGGGCGGTCGGGCAAGTCAAAGCTAAGACAACTGTATGCTATGGTTTCAACAATATCACACTCACCAGGATTACAAGTTCAGAGATTTAGATGAACAGAGAAGATTGCCTACCAGGGGTGAACGCAGGGCCATTGCAAAGGGGTGACATGCTGTCTGAGGTAGTCCAAAAAAGAGGGGATGAGTCTTAGGCGAGAACAGGTCGGTAGAAGCAGCAAAGTCAAAAGGGCGGCCTGAGAGAGGCGGGGGTGCTAGGGGGGCGCGAAAAAAAATCATAGGCTGGGTTGTTGTTGTAGTTAGAGAGTCCAGATCGGGGTGGTGAGGGTGGTGGGTGGAAGAGAGAAGAGAGTGAGAAGGGGGTTTGTGGGAAGGGGACGTGGGGTGGGCAGTGGGTGGAGGAAGAGGGAGGGAGCGGAGAGGGGAGGGAGGTGAAAAGCAGGGGAGAGGGATTGGGCAGGGGGTTCTGGGTTTGGCCTGGAGATGGCGGCAGCACAGAGCAGCAGCTGCGGCATCAGAGGATGGGTCTGCGAGGGGAAGGGGCGCGATGAGTAGGAGGGAAATGAGGCTGAGGTGGTAGTAGGGAGACTCTGGGATGAGATGAGTTAAAGGGGGGCTGGAAGAGGGGATGAGGATAAGGGGGGAGCGATGGAGAGGAAAGAGGAATCTTGGACAGGGGAGATGGAGAGCTCTGCTAGTGCACGAGTTAGAGGGGAGCGGAGAGGAGGGGAAGGATGCTATAGGGGGGAGGATTGTGTGGGGAACCAAGCGTTACTGTGGGTGTTCAACAGCTGAGTACTGCTACTGGGTGGGTGCAGAGGAACATCTGGTGCTTGCTGTGGAAGCTCGATTCCTCTAGCGCGGTGGCAAAGCGGGGTGTGTGTGAAGTCAGCAGTGCAGGTGTTTGAAGCAAGTGATCGCTGATACTGTAGGTTGGCCAAGTTTTCTGCAGGCTATCGGGTTGTGCGCGCTGTGTCTAAAGGCGCTTTCGAGATTGCCTGGTGTGTTGATGTTGCTGTTTGGGGTGTGTTGAGTGGGCGTGTGAACCAAGGCTCGTTGACTAATGCAGGTGCCTGTGCTAGTGCAGGCGTTGGTTTTGTAATGGAGTCAATTTTTTTTTTCTTTTTTTTGAGCCTCTTTAGCTACTTGATGCTGATGCTGTTGCTGTGAGCTGAGGTGGTTGATGCTGCTGAGGGAGGACTTGGGGGCGTGATGCTGATGCTGATTCTTTGATGCTGGTGTGTGCTGGAGGTTGCTGATGTGGTGCTGACTGATGGTGATAGCACTGGTGGATGATGCTGATGCTAATGCTAGTGTTGCTTTGGGTTCTGATGCTGATGCTTGAGGCTGAGGGAGTCTGGAGCTGATGCTAGCCAACTAATACAGATTGCTAATGTTGATGCTGACTTCTGAGGCTGAGACTGAGGCTAAGGCTGAGCTGTGTGATCGCCGAGGCTGAGAGAGCTGGAGGCTGATGCTAGAAGCTGTACTGATGCTGGAATGTCTGATCTGACGCTGCTGAGGCTGAGGCTGTGGCTGATGGCTGAGGCTTGCTGGCTGGAGGCTGAGGCTGAGGCTGAGGCTGAGGCTGCTGATGTTGGTACTGGCTGAAGCCGAAACATGATCTTGGAGTGGATAGGATGACAGACTCTGATGTTAGTTGGTGAATTCTATATGTGTGTTGTTGCTCTTGATGGGCCAGATGCTGGTACAGCAGCGTGAGAAGGTTTAGCTGCTGAAGAAGTTGCTTGAAGTGTGCTGGGTGCTTCTGGTGTTTGTTTTGTTTTTTTTGTTTTTACATAGGGAGAGACCAGGAAATGGGGATAGATCTGGATAAACCTCGGGCTATGTGACGAGGAAGAAATCCCAAAGTAGGCAAGAGAAGATTTAGAGGACATGGACTGTAGCTGGACATGGTGTAGCTGCGGCTAGGGATTATTCTGCACCTGGGTGATTGTGGATGAGTTCCTGCCTGTTGATTCTTGAAGTGGAGTATGAAACTTGTGGCTTCATTTGAAGAAGGGGGGTGCAGTGATGAAGTTCTGGCTCAGTGGTGTTGGCGGTGCTCGTCGGCACAGGGGCTTGTCTTTTTTTTTTTTTTTATTTTACATAGGGAGGAACCAGGAAGGGAACATGTGATAAAACCAGGCCTAGCCCTATGTGCGAGGAAGAAAAACCAAAGAACGAAGATAGTGTAGTGGGACATGGACGCAAAAAGTCTGCTGCTTCGAAGTAACTGGGTTGGTTGTGTTGTCTCTGACAGGATCGAAGGGGAGAAGCTTGGAACAATATTGGTAACCGATGGGCGAGCTCTCTGAGGAAGCCGGCATGGAGGTTCTTTTTTTTTTTTTTTTTGTTTTTTTTTTTTTTGTTGGTGTCGTGTGGTTGTTGGTGTCGCCGTGCTTGTGTCGGTGGAGATTCTTACTGTGGTCGGTGGTCGGTGGTCGGTGGTCGGTCGGCCAGGCTACTACAAGTGCTCCCCTTTCAGACAACCACGTCTGCGGGGTTGCTGTCTATATGAAGTTCTGATACCTGTAGAACTAGTGTAGTCGGTGGTGGTTCGGTGTATAACTTGTCAAAGTTTGTGTATAATCAGTGTATGCGGTAGTCGGTTAAGTCGGTGTTTATATAATCGGTTTATCATCTGTGTTATAGTCGTTATAGTTGGTGTATAACGGGTTATAGTCTGTGAGTACTTGGCTTGATAAAACATATGGATTGTGTATCCAAGTATCATGGTCAAATGGACATCCTGTTTTGTATGGGTGCCGGAGTTTTTGTTGTGTAAGGCATGATTGGTTGCAATTTGAGATGGCGTCGAGAGCAATATATCTGTACAGGCGGAGGAGTGAACGTGGAAGATAGTACGTTATGTTATCGGTCGGTGAGAGCGGAGTTCGGCTGCATTGGGGTCCAAGCATGCGGGTGATGGAGAGAGGGTCGGCTTGTGTAGTTGCAGCTGGTACTTAAATGGCCACAGCTTATAATATTCGGCAATCTACCTGACGACAGAAAGGAGTGTGTGTGGGTGTCGACCATAGTTCAGGTAAACAGAAGAGAAACTGAGCTGGTTTATTTTGCATTTTCGATTGCAAAATCAACGGCAGAGAGGAGGAGGGCCCAATCACCGGGTTTGTTGCTCACAAAAGTGCGCAATATTTATTCAAGGATGCTGTTAAGTCTTTCGGTTTGCACGTTAGTTTAAGCAAATGTGAGCGTGGTACGGGGTGCCATGTGTGCCGGCAAATGCACGGGTTTTTAAAAACGGAGAATTGTTCGTTTCAACCAGAAATCGAGTTTTCGGTTGTTCCATGATACTGGTACGACATGTTTCGAAGAGGTGATGTACAAATTGGGGGGTAGTACACGTTTTTGTAGAGGGTTTAATGTGTACCATCTTGGTAAGCCGGCAGACAAAGACAAGGATTGCATTAACATCTACAGAGTTTTCAGGATGCCGGTGACTGGATAGACGGTTGTCATCGATTTTCGGATATGAAACGGTTTTTCAGTGCCGTGACATTTTGGGATGAGAATGTGGTCTGGGTTATTGAGATGAAGATTTCGTGTCAGTCAAAATCCGTTGGTGTTATTGTTAAGCTTATCATGTAAATGATTCGGTAGAAAAAGGAAGTGTCAGCGGTTGTATATCTCAATAAGATATATTTTTTTCTTTACTGACGTACAAAGGTCAGGCAGTGTTTCTGATCTTGTGCAACTATGGCATTAAAAAAGGCCGGGTATAGGTGAAAGGGGGTCGGCAAACATTGTTTCGGCCAGCACTGTGTTTCCATGTGTAAATCGGGAGGAACATTCCATCCATCAAGCCTGTTTGTGGCTGAGGAATTGCTGTGTTTTCAGGTAAATCAGAGGACAGCTAAGGTCAAAAGTGGTACCCTCGAGTAGCATCTGAATGCATTTTTTTTTTTTTTTTTTTACAAAGGGGGGAACCAGGAAAAGGCGCAACTGATAAAACTAGCCCTTTGTGACCAAGGAGAAAAGACCAAAGAAAAAGTCAAGAGCGGCTAAGGGACAGCTAGGGAACGGACAACCACCTGGGCGACATAAGGGACAAAGGAGGGACGGAACAGAAGACAAACAAACCAGAGAGGCAAGGAAGAAGCCAAAAACAGGAAGCCCAAGAGAAGGGGCTAGGACTACTAAGAAAAAAGACCTACTGAGGTTGGGGACAAGCATAGATCTCTTGTTCTCCTATTGCAATTGGTTCGGTGGAGAAAACCTTCAGAGGTTAAGTATTCAAATTCAGATTTAGCATTAGTTGTTTAGATGTGTCGGGTGTCATTCAGATGTGTCAGATGTGCAGATGTGTCGGGTGTTCAGATGCGTCAGATGTTCAGATATTCAGATGTTTAGATGTTCAGATTGTCAGATGTTCAAGATTGTCAGATGGTCAGATTATCAGATGGTCAGATTGTCAGGTATGCAGATTATTAGATGGTCAGATGGTCAGATTGTCAAGATGGTCAGATGGTCAGCATAAAAATTGTCAGCTTCTGTTAGGGGATCCAAGCATCATGGCTGGGATTGGAGGAAAGGCAGTCAGAGTGTGCGGAGGGTGAGGCAGGCTCCGGCTGAGGCTCAGGCTAAGGGAAGTCTGAGACTAACTGGGTGGTCTATCTGAGACGGTTTCCCATGGGGATCGAAGTGGGGCTTAATTCATCAGAGGTAGATCTCAGGCGGATCTGAGTGAGGCTGATTGATATGAGACGGATCTCAGGCGGATCGGGGTGAGGCTGATTGCTCTGAGGCGGATCTCAGGTGGGATCAGGGTGAGGCTGATTGAAATTGAAATTGAAATTGTTACACCCGTGTAATACAGTTACTCACAGGACGTGAAGTTAAGGACACCATAGCGAAAGCCGGAGCTAGCATAGTCACCGTAGGACCACCTTAGTTTAAAAATAATCGCCATCAATGCCCGCAAGGGCAGGCACCGGAACCACATTGTGCCAGTGCAACTTAATACGGGGTTTTCACCCTGGTTGGGAAGCATCAGCACAATGTAGCTGGCAAGACAAAAACGAGGGGGGCACGGTCTGTGTGCTAGTCCCCAGGTATCATGGGATGTGCCTCCATAAAACGGCGGCACTGGTAAAATACTCTGAAAGCTAGAAATAGAGTGGGAGTGGACTGTGTCCGCCAGTTGAAGGGACACAATCTGTTAAGTCCAATCGTAGTCATAGAAGTCAGAATAGAGGTTGGGATAGTACCCGTTGTTCCAATAGTGATGACTACATAGTTCTTCGAGCCCCACCCACTTCTCTTCCTCTCAGAATCCTCCATCTCCTCCCTCTTATCCCTGCTCCTTCATGTCAGCTGCTGAGATACATAGTAGACGAAGCTTTTGAGGCGACAATTGGAGCTGGAGGTCCTTTTTTCGCCCTAGCAGATGTCTGCTCTCCGGCCGCCTTTTGACTTTGCTGCGAAGCTGCTTCGCGCAATTCGGCTGGAGCGACTGGCAATTTCGCGGCTATGGGGGAGCCTGCTCAGTGCCCCATTTGAGTGTTACAGACGCTCATGCGGTCTAATCCGCTACTCTGCCCTCCAGAGGTCAGCAATAAGAGGTCAGCCTACTGGAGGGGGGCAGGCTATTCTCTTCAAGTTAATTTGGGACACCGACCCATCCTTAGTACTTCAGAAGCAGCTCTCTCCTGATTCCCTTCTTCGTGCCCCACCCACTTCCTCCTTCTCTCAGAATCTCCATCTCCTCCCTCTCATCCCTGCTCCTTCATGTCAGCTGCTGAGATATCCTAGTAGACGAAGCTTTGAGGCGACAATTGGAGCTGGAGGTCCTTTTTTCGCGCGATGTTTTAGTGTTTTTTTGGCCTTAGAAAGGTGTTGTGCTGCTAAGACTCTATCCCTTAGCTTTCCCTTAGCCGCCCTTAGCTGTCCCTTAGCTGTCCCTTAGCCGTTCTTGTCTTTTTTAGTAGTCCTAGCCCCTTCTCTTTGGGCTTCCTGTTTTTGGCTTCTTCCTTGCCTCTCTGGTTTGTTTTTCTTCTGTTCCGTCTCCTCTTGTCCCTTACGTCGCCCAGGTGGTGTCCGTCCCTTAGCTGTCCCTTAGCCGTTCTTGTCTTTTTCTTTGGTCTTTTCTCACAAAGGGCTAGTTTTGATCAGTTGCGACTTTTCCTGGTTCCCCCCTTTGTAAAAAAAAAAAAAAAAAAAAAAAAAAAAATTGGAGAAGAAGTTTGCATGCTACTTGACAGCTGAGTTGGCACGCCAGTCTGCTGATGGAGTGATGCCCTGATGCACTGGACTGTTATAGGAGTGATGCCCTGTACGTGTTGTATCTTGCGTCTGCAGGTTTAGGAGGCTTACTTAGGAGCTACATAGTTTTTTGTTACCTTGTAACCGCTCCCTTTGAACCGTAGACATGCCGCGTTTGGTCGTCTTTGCAGAGCTTGCTGATTTGCATCGGCGACCTAGTGGCATGATACTAGGCTGCTGATAGACTGCGCTGACATGCTAATGGAGTGATGCCTGATGCACAGGCTACCGGTTTATTTGCTTTAAAGTGCCAGCTGCTTTAGTGCGCCTTTAAGGTTTTCCTTTGCTGGTCAGTGGATCTTGTGGGGGTTCTCTACCCTTTCACCGTCCAGGACGTTTTCTAAGGAGTTTGATTTGCTTCTTTAGATACTTGTTAGTGTTAGCTTTGGCCCTGTCCTGTTTTTTGTTGCATGCGCGCTCTGGTCGTCTATGCAGAGCTTGCTGATCTGCATGGGTGACCTAGCGACATGTTACTAGGCTGCTGAGAGTATGTGCTGGTTTGCTACAGGAGTGATGCCCCTGATGCACTGGCCTGTTTACAGGAGTGATGCCCTGCAGTGTTTTAATCTTAGATCAGCAAGACCTTCGGGTGCATGCCTTTCCTTCTTTTTCTGTGTTGCTCTTGGAGGTTACAGTGGTGTTTTATTGGTTGGGGAGGAACAGTGTTGCTTGGAGGTGGGGGTGGTGCTCGGAAGGCCCTTTGTCCTTTGTCCTCCTAGTAATTAGTTTGTGTCCCTCGTTCTTTTGTCCCTAGTCTTTTCGTCTTTTGTCTTGGATCTTTTGTCTTAGCGGACTTTTTCCATGTCCTCTAGTCCTCTTCTTTGGTTTTCTTCCTTGGTCACATAGGGCTAGGTTTTATCAGATGTTCCCTTTCCTGGTTCCTCCCTATGTAAAAAAAAAAAAATAGTGAACAAGGTATATCCAGCGGACTGGAGGCCATTCACTAGGATAGGCTAGCATGCTGGGCATGTTTGGTGATACACTTGGTAGCATAGTTGGTATCAGAGCAGTAACCAGGCTCAAGGAGCCAAAATTCTTTATCAATTATACAAGTAGGAGAATCTATGTCGGGAAGGATGGCAAGGTCAGGTCTCATTCTCTTCCAGTCCTCTTTAGTAATAGAGGAAGGGCGTAGCCAGGCAGGGAGACGTTTGCCTAGGGACCCCCCCTAGGGAGGTCCACTTCCGTGCCAGCGTCCATAATTATTCTGCGGGAGCCCAGGCCTCCAGTGCAGATGGCCTTGTGAATGAGTCGCACTGCGGCGTCATGCCTCTTGATAAAAGAGCCCCTTGAAAGTCCGGTGTGGGCAGCCCGCCAGATGTGGCCCGCTCCGTCCTCACAGGTGTGGCAAATGGGGCCTTGAGAGGTTGTGGGCGGGTGGGTGTTGTTAATACTGTAGGCGCAGGAAGTATTGGCAAATGGGTTGGCAAACGACCGTTTGAAGTATTGCAATTGGGTTGGCAAATGGGTTGCCAAACTGAATTATACCAGAACTGAGCCAGCTGGGTGGGTCGTTAGCTGCCTAGCGTTTGCCAAGTTTGTCCAACACCTTCGATTCAAACAAACTCAGTTCGACTGGTCCGGATCGCCTTGATCGTTCCTTGCATGCACTGATTCCGAGATGCACTGAGCTGGTCGCGCCTATCGAATCTGGCTGCGCCTGTCGAATCTAGTCGCGCCTCTTTCACTAACTGAGTTGACCGCCGGCAATTTGAACGGCAGCGATTTGATCGCTAGTCGGATGCCACGTATCTATGTCCCAGACCCGAAGGCTGTCCGGCCCATCAACCATTTATCCGGCGGGTGATTCGCCCACCGTTGTTTCGTTGCATGGTTCTGCTCCGAGCCTGCTGGACTAAGAGTTATGGAGGAGTTCACACAGTCATTACTTATCTCACAAAAACGATTTGTTGCACCGACCATACCCACCAAATAAAAAAAACAAAAACTCCACCAACAAATACTAACTTACTCACTCCATGGCTAGCTGGATTTCTTTTTTTTTTTTTTTTTTTTACATAGGGAGGAACCAGGAAAGGGAACATCTGATAAAACCTAGCCCTATGTGACCAAGGAAGAAAAACCAAAGCAGAAGATTAGAGGACATGGACCAAAAGTCCGCTAAGACAAAGATCCAAGACAACAGATGAAAAGACTAGGGGACCAAAGAACGAGGGACACAACTAATTACTAGGAGGACAAAGGACAAAGGGCCTTCCGAGCACCACCCCCACCTCCAATCAACACTGTTCCTCCCCAACCAAAAAAGACCACTGTAACCTCCAAGAGCAACACAGAAAAAGAAGAAAAGGCATGCACCCGAAGGTCTTGCTGATCTAAGATTAAAACACTGCAGGGCATCACTCCTGTAACAGGCCAGTGCATCAGGCATCACTCCCTTGACTGTTTTTGTTTGCTTTTTCCCGGACTGTTTTATCAGTAGCATGCCCTGCTTTGGTCTTCTTCCTTACAGAGCTTGCTGGTCTGCATTGGAGAAGAAGTGGCATGCTATTGACAGCTGAGCTGGCACGGCCGGTCTGCTGATGGAGTGATGCCCTGATGCACTGGACTGTTATAGGAGTGATGCCCTGTACCGTGTTGTATCTTGCGTCTGCAGGTTCAGGAGGCTTACTTAGGAGCTACATAGTTTTTGTTACCTTGTCACCGCTACCTTTGAACCGTAGACATGCCGCGTTTGGTTGTCTTTGCAGAGCTTGCTGATTTGCATCGGCGACCTAGTGGCTTGATACTAGGCTGCTGATAGACTGCCGCTGAAATGCTAATGGAGTGATGCCTGATGCACAGGCTACCGGTTTATTTGCTAAGCTGCTTTAGTGCGCCTTTAAGGTTTTCCTTGCTGGTCAGTGGATCTTGTGGGGGTTCTACCCTTTCACCGTCCAGGACGTTTTCTAAGGAGTTTTGATTTGCTTCTTTAGATTTTTTTTTTAGTTACCTTGTTAGTGTTAGCTTTGGCCCTGTCCTGTTTTTTGTTGCATGCCGCGTTCTGGTCGTCTTTGCAGAGCTTGCTGATCTGCATGGATGACCTAGCGACATGTTACTAGGGCTGCTGAGAGTATGTGCTGGTTTGATAAAGGAGTGATGCCCTGCAGTGGTTTTAATCTTAGATCAGCAAGACCTTTGGGTGCATGCCTTCCTTCTTTTCTGTGTTGCTCTTGGAGGTTACAGTGGTGTTTTATTGGTTGGGGAGAAACAGTGTTGCTTGGAGGTGGGGTTGGGTGCTCGGAAGGCCCTTTGTTCTTTGTCCTCCTAGTAATTAGTTGTGTCCCTCGGGAAGAAGCAAATAAAAACAGTCTTCAGGGCAGGAACAGCAGATCCACCCCAAAAACTACTAATCCCTCTAGGGCAGCAAAATGCTAAGACAAATTGTAACGCTATGGTTTCCAACCAATGTCACACTCCAGGATCGGCAGTCTCTAATTAGAGAACAAGAAGATGCTGACCAATGCAGACCTTCAAAAGGAGACATGCTGACTGAGAATTCAAGAAAGAGGGAATGAGTCTCAAACAGTACAAAACACCTGTCTAAGGCCAAAAAACACTAAAAAAATCGCAGGGGCTAAATATAAGGCGGCCGGAGAGCAGACATTGCTAGGGCGAAAAAAGGACCTCCAGCTCCAATTGTCGCCTCAAAGCTTCGTCTACTAGGTATCTCAGCAGCTGACATGAAGGGCAGGGATGAGAGGGAGGAGATGGAGGATTCTTAGAGGAAGGAGGAAGTGGGTGGGGCTCGGAAGAAGGGAATCAGGAGAGAGCTGCTTCTGAAGTACTAAGGATGGGGTGGGATGGTCCCAAAATTAACTTAAAAGAGAATAGCCTGCCCCCTCCAGTAGGCTGACCTCTTATGCTGACTCTGGAGGGGGCAGCAGTAGCGGATTAAGACCGCATGAGCGTTTCTGTAACACTCAAATGGGGCACTGAGCAGCTTCCCATAGCCGCGAAATTGCAGTCGCTCCAGCCGAATTGGCGAAGCAGCTTCGCAGGCAAAGTTAGAAGGCGGCCCGGAGAGCAGACATTATGCTAGGGCGAAAAAGACCTCCAGCTCCAATTGTCGCCTCAAAGCTTCGTCTACTAGGTATCTATCAGCAGCTGACATGAAGGAGCAGGGATGAGAGGGAGGAGATGGAGATTCTGAGAGGAAGGAGGAAGTGGGTGGGGCTCGGAAGAAGGGAATCAGGAGAGAGCTGCTTCTGAAGTACTAAGGATGGGGGTCGGGTGGTCCCAAATTAACTTGAAGAGAATAGCTTGCCCCCCTCCAGTAGGTGATGATTAAACATGTCCAAGGGAATCCTAATTTGGCAAAATCCCATTTTGCCAAATGTTTTCCAGGTCTAAACCTGAGTCACTTCATTCAGGTCAAGGAACAAATCATTTGCCAAGTTATCTTGCCATTATATTTGAGAACATCAAACATGGAAAAAAGGGCCATTTGCTAACTCTCAATCTTGCCAATTAATCCTGCGCTACGGTATAAAGAATTTCCAACAGTATGCAAGTTGACAGTTCCACAATCTAAACCCAACGGGCTTTAAGGATGTAGAATTAGTTTTATGTTGGATGAGGGCGAGGACCAGAATTTATTACTTGCATGGGGAAGTTGGTGAGGAGTGTTATCAGCCCAGGTGGTGGCATAGATCCTCGTAAGTGGGTGGAGGCCAAGGTGGCAGCTAGTGGGCAGGTTAGAGCTGATGCCCTGTGTGAGGTTGGGTGCTAAAATGCGTGGGGATATCTCCATGGGTGTGCAAGGGGGTTGGACAGTGGAGCCTTAAACATTGTGTCTGGGGATTTCCCCGCTGGTATCAGTAAAATTGGTAGAGGCAGGGTGCTCTTGCGGCCTGACGCGCCAGGCTGTCAGCCCGGTAATTTCCGAGAATGCCTGTGTTTTTTTTTTTTTTTTTTTTACATAGGGAGGAACCAGGAAAGGGAACATCTGATAAAACCTAGCCCTATGTGACCAAGGAAGAAAAACCAAAGAAGAAGACTAGAGGACATGGACCAAAAGTCCGCTAAGACAAAAGATCCAAGACAAAAGACGAAAAGACTAAGGGGACAAAAGAACGAGGGACACAAACTAATTACTAGGAGGACAAAGGACAAAGGGCCTTCCGAGCACCACCCCCACCTCCAACGCAACACTGTTCCTCCCAACCAATAAAACACCACTGTAACCTCCAAGAGCAACACAAAAAAAGAAGGAAAGGCATGCACCGAAGGTCTTGCTGATCTAAGATTAAAACACTGCAGGGCATCACTCCTGTAACAGGCCAGTGCATCAGGGCATGTGTGGGAGTGTACTTTGCAGAAGGTGGTGTGTGAGTCAGGCATAATAAGTTGAATAAGGTGGGATTGGATTGAATGTAACAGTTCAGCATGTAGGGAGCGTGTGGCTGTGGTGGGATTGTGTATCATTGTTTTAATGAGTTGAAGTGAGCAAAGACTGTCGGACTGTGGAGGTAGGGGTTGGTATCGTATGGAATGTTAATAATGGCTTGGTGAATTGCCACTAGTTCTGCTCTGTTTTTTTTTTTTTTTTTTTACAAAGGGGGGGAACCAGGAAAAGGCGCAACTGATAAAACCTAGCCCTTTGTGACCAAGGAGAAAAGACCAAAGAAAAAGTCAAGAACGGCTAAGGGACAGCTAAGGGACGGACACCACCTGGGCGACGTAAGGGACAAAGGAGGACGGGAAACAGAAGACAAACAAACCAGACAGGCAAGGAAGAAGCCAAAAACAGGAAGCCCAAGAGAAGGGGCTAGGACTACTAAGAAAAAAGACCTATGAAGGGGGGGCCAAAACATTGCAACCTCTAACAGTCACCGGATCAGAAGACTGAAAGAGGAGATGCAAACTAAGGAGGACTAAAAGGAAAACTATGCAAGAAACTAAGAGAAAAAGGGGGGAGGGGGGGGGGGGGGGACTAAGGGAGGCAACTATTGAATCCCATGGCTGACATTGTCTTTAGGAGCCATCCCCTGTTGACAGAATCATAAGCTTTAGTGAGGTCAGAATGCAGCAACCAGCCTGGTAAGCCAAGCTCTTTCAAGTGCGCAGCCAAGCCTAGGTGATAGCGGATGTGTCACTGATGTCTCTGCCACGGAGGAAAGCTGATTGAGTGACGTCGATGAGAATATTCCAGTGGGCGTTGCAGCCGGTGAGCCATGATCAAAAAGGATCAGCTTAAGGTCGCAATTGAGAAGGGTGATAGGACGGTAACCTGCGAGGGAGTCTTGGGGCTGACCAGTCTTGTTGGAGAGAAGGCAGAAGGTTCCCTGAAGGAGGGGTGCTAGGGGGGCCGAGTTAACTTGATCTTGGAAGGCAGAGTTGAAAACCTTTGAAGGATCAGGGACAGTTCTTCATGGAACGCATTGTAGACTTCAAAGGGAAGTCCGTCATAACCTGGGCTGGAGCCACTCGAGAAAGCAGAGCGGATGGCAAGGTCCAATCCTCTTTTTTTTTTTTTTTTTTTTTACATAGGGAGGAACCAGGAAAGGGAACATCTTTTTTTTTTTTTTTTTTTTTTTTACAAAGGGGGGAACCAGGAAAAGGCGCAACTGATAAACCTAGCCCTTGGTGACCGCGGAAGAAAAACCAAAGAAGAAGACTAGAGGACATGGACCAAAAGTCCGCTAAGACAAAAGATCCAAGACAAAAGACGAAAAGACTAGGGGACAAAAGAACCGAGGGACAACAAACTAATTACTAGGAGGACAAAGGACAAAGGGCTTCCCGAGCACCACCCCACCTCCAAGCAACACTGTTTCCTCCCAACCAATAAAACACCACTGTAACCTCCCAAGAGCAACACAGAAAAAGAAGGAAAGGCATGCACCCGGTGGAAGGTCTTGCTGATCTAAGATTAAAACACTGCAGGGCATCACTCCTGTAACAGGCCAGTGCATCAGGGCATCACTCCTGTAGCAAACCAGCACATACTCTCAGCAGCCTAGTAACATGTCGCTAGTCACGCCATGCAGATCAGCAAGCTCTGGCATAGACGACCAGAGCGCGGCATGCAACAAAAAACAGGACAGGCCAAAGCTAACACTAACAAGGTATCTTAAAGAAGCAAATCAAACTCCTTAGAAGCTAACACTAACAAGGTATCTAAAGAAGCAAATCAAACTCCTCTGATGTGATTAGGCCATCGCCATTGACACCTTCTGCAAGGGCTGCATAACTAGGGGGAGGGGACGAGGGAGGGATGTGAGCAGAAGATCCTGGTTAGCCTGGTTGATGTGAGGGTTTGGACGATACAGTCCAAAGGAGGAATCAGCACTATAAAAGTCCCGAGCATACTCCAGTTCCTATGTTGACTCCTATCATTGAAGAGAGGTCAGCCACAGAAAGGGGTGATGCTGGGTGGCCTGGAGGCTGGATAAGCTTGATGTGGACTTGGGGTGAGGGAACGGGAAGGTGGTGGAAGTAGAAGGAAGATGAATCCCAAAGTGTGCTCAGGATAGGTAGAGCTTTGAGCATTGGAGCAAGGAGTTGCTGCCAAGCGAGTGTTGCTGCTAATGCCTTAGCCTTGGCTATGTTGAGGCGTGCCAGGAAAGAAATTGCATCGGGGAGAAATATATGGGCGTTCCTGCTTCCGAACGGATTTTTTATTTTACTGAAATCTTACGATAAATATTGTTAAGATCGTTTCGCAAATTAATTGATTTTGCTTTTTTGGTGTATTTTACGAAAATATCTTACAATTTATTTTGTAAGATCGTTTCGCAAATTAATTGATTTTGCTTTTTTTGGTGTATTTACGAAAATATCTTACAATTTAAATTTTGTAAGATTGTTTTGTTGTATTCAGGAGAAAGAGACTATTCCCTCAATTTCAATTGTAACATTGATTTGCTCGTTTGGAGGGAGAGAAATTTCCTTCGAAGTATTCCAATACAAAATCAATTGTAGAGGACAGTCAAGAGGACAGGTGAAAGCTGTTTTTCATAAGTCTTGTTGACAGCATTGCTCATAACTTATTATTTTACTCCACAACTCACAACTCAACAGTTCGAAAGTACAACTTAGTACTTATGATCGAAAATCTGTACTTATGTGTACCTCACTTATGTATAGACTCACACTCAGAACTTATATACCATTATACAAGTCAGTAACTAATAAAACTAATCTAAACTCAGGACTTATTCATTCATAATTTCATACCACTCTAATACCTCATTATGTAACAATAACACAAATTTATATCCTTTAAATCTGCAAACTGCCATCCTAGAATCCTGAAATCACTCAAAATGTGTGTTTAAATAAGGCAAACTAGTACAACTCGTGCAAACTTGTGCACGGGTGCTAAGTTTGATGTGCTGCAAACAAGTCCCATTGGTGATAAACTTCTGCACTTGGTGCTGACAGGTATGATGCTAACTGACGCCATGGTGCTACCTGACCACAATACTGTCTTACTCTAGATTGGCTGTGGGAACAGGCTATCACGTTGTAGAAAGAGGGCCATGCTAACTTGTTTGGTAACAACAGCGCGTCTGTAAACAATCGCTGCACTAGAATCTCCTCCTCCATGCCCCATGCCCAATCTTCCTCCTCCTCCATCTCCTCCCTTAGCAATGTTCTAACATTGTCTCCATCCGATTGCACAGCCTCTGCCTCTGGTGTCCTTCTCAATGGATTGGCAGCATTGACCCTTTGCATGACTCCTTGCTGTCATTGATTGCATGCCCAGCACCTTCTTCTGGCCGCTTGACACCCTATTGCATGACCTGGCAAGCTTTGACGCCCTTTGCATGCCCTTGATGTGCATTGATTGAACCCCTTGCCCGGCCCCCCTTGCTGCGCATGCATGAAAGACTGTTTTGATAAGTCGGAAAGGGTTTTGCTCATGCCTTGCGCTTTCCCCTCTTTTCAAGCTTGCGCTTTCACCTCCTTTCATGCTTGCGCAAATTGGCCTTTTCGCTCCTGCATTGCTTTGCTGGCTGCATCTGCATTAGCACCGGGTGGCCCTGCATGGTCCCGAGTTGCACCTAATTCTCGGGCACCCTTTGCGGCAATGCATTTCACTGCTAGTGGGAATTCACTTCAGCGCTCTGTTCTCATGATCTGCTGCTTTGCTTTCGCTTTCTGCATCGCCTTGCTGCGCATGCTGCATTAGCACGGTGGTTGTGAATACCCCGAGTTGCACTAATTCTCGCCCCTTTGCGCAATGCATTTCACTGTCACTGTCCTGCTAGCACCTTCTCTGGTGGATGCTGGGCAGATAGCAGGAGCACTGGCGCTTCGGAGCACGGTATAGGTCTGCCTACCTGCATGGCGGTTACCGCCTGCACCTGCAGAACCAGACCAGGACACGCGCCGGGCCAGACCTGCGCCGGAGTACTGGCGAACAGCTCTGGGCACCCGCCTGCACCTTCCCTGAGGCCTGCCTACTTGCATGATGGTTACCACGCCTGCACCTGCGTCAGAGTAATGGCGGACAGTACTGCAATACGCACCCTCATGGCATCATGCCTTAGATCTTAAGCGTTCCAAGCTACTTTATTTCCAGAGATTGTCCATAGCGTCTAGTTTGGTTATGAATTGCATGTATGTGGTACGATAGCTTTGTAGCCCAGACTTAGTGCCTTGTTTGCCTGTGTTTTGACCAAGTTACTGCTTGCCAACAGGTTTGCCTTGTTTTATTGGTTAATCTTTGCCGGAGTGTGGTTGGGTGTTTTATGTTGTGCATTGGTACTGTACATAATACATTGTGACTGACATATGATCGATGTAGACCTGCAGTTCTTCTATTTTACTATGTTTTTTGCCCACGCTCGCCCAACACTACTATTTACTAGGTTTGTTTTAGTGCCTGTAACTAACTGCAATAGGTAAATAGCAAAGATGTGTAGTTGAAGGCCTGTTTTGCCTTGCATAGCAGACTGATGACACCATGTCATAGCCCAGAAATTCTAGGCCAGAAGAATTTAGCCCTTTTGGCCTGTTCCGTCTAGGCATTCGGCGTGGAATCAAGTTTTCTTTGACTGGTTTATGGATTGAATGATTTTTTTATGATCGGGAGGACTGTATGTATTCCGAGTTTGGTTTCTCTATCATCGCTCGTTTGGGGTTTGACAATGCTCGATTATGTTTCGGAAGGACTGTGGGTATTCTGAGTTTTGGTTTTTCTGAACAATCATTCGCTGTTGGGTTTGACAATGCTCCGATTATGACGGGACGGACTGTGGGTATGTCTGAGTTTTGGTTTTTCTCAATCATTCGTTCGTTTGGTCTGACAAATGCTCCCGATTATGATCGGGAAGGACTTGGGTAATTGCCGAGTACAAGAAAAAAAAAAAAAAAACAGTACATGATCTGAATCATTTCGCATCGTTGGTTTTGACAATGCTCCGATTGATGATCAAGAGGACTTTGTAATTCTGAAGTTTGGTTATTCTCATCATTCGTTTCGTTGGGTTTTGCAATGCCTCCCAATTATGATCGGGAGGACTATGGGTATGCCGAGTAAAAAAAAAACAAATGCGAGTACATGTTTTGCTGAATCATTCGCTCGTTGGGTTTGTCAGAGCTAAACCGATTATGATCGGAGGACTGTGGTATTCGCGAATTTGTTTCTTCATCATTCGCTCGTTGGTTTGACAATGCTCCCGATTTTATGATCGGGGGTACTGGTGTGTATTCCGAGTTTGGTTTCTCAAACATTCGCTCGTTGGGTCTTGTCAATGCTAACCGATTATGATCAGGGAGGACTGTGGTATTCTGAGTTTGGTTTTCTCAAATCATTTCGCTCGTTGGGTTTTTGACAATGCTTCACGAATTATTGATCGGAGGAACTTTGTGTATTCGAGTTTGGTTTCTCATTCTGGAATCGTGGTTTGAATCTGAAATCTGATCTGAATCGATTTGCTTTACCAACCTATTTGGTCTTCCCGCCCAGGGTCTACAATGCAGTACCGTGGAAGTAAAACTCCAATCGGACTGGAAGGATCGGGATGCGGCGTCATGGACGAATGGACCAAGGAGCGCCAAGTGGCCATGAACATCGAAGTCGCTTGTTGTGTACCGACTATCTATGTTACGCGCTACGCACGCTCACTGGTTGAGGTTTCGCGGGCGAATGCAGGCGTA
The DNA here is from genome assembly GCA_022414725.1 of Microglena sp. YARC. NCBI lineage: Eukaryota > Viridiplantae > Chlorophyta > Chlorophyceae > Chlamydomonadales > Chlamydomonadaceae > Microglena > Microglena sp. YARC. The sequence goes on along the minus strand of JAJSRW010001673.1, from coordinate 646 downwards.
TGTGCGGAGCATTCTGGTCCGACACTACCCCTTGCGGAAGTCATGACAGCCAGTTGCTTGAAGTCCACTAGCATTCGCAGGCCCATGTCAGGAGCGGGCTTATAAGGAGATAACAATTTAAGATATCGATGACATACAAAGTGTCGGCGATCTGTCCTCTTCGTTGATTGTAGGAAGTGACCTCGTCGCGCTTTCCTGACTTCTTCGTGGAGGCGTAGGAAATGTAAAGAGTGCGCAGAAGTAACGCAATATCCATCGAAATTGAAAGCGGCAATGTGCGGTCAGCACACAATGGTTGTTTCGAACGGTGTAGCATCCCCACCGTGTACGTAACATTCGAATTAACTGTCAGATTGAAAATTTAACCCTGAAGCGCCAGCGGTGCAGCAGTACAGTCCGTTCGATTTGCTTTCCTTCCGGCGTCAGGTGAAGGCCCTTTTGCGTGTACATCGAGGTGACGTCCTCCACCGTCGCTAGGACCAAACTCCTCAAATATCGCTCGGCTGAAGCTTTCTCTTCGCATGTCTCAACCCACGCCCTAGTTTTCTCCTCAAGGCTCTTTGTCGCGATAAATTCGCCCCTCGCCGACCCTGACAGGCTTGCTGCGCCATTGTCACCACCAACCCAAGAGCCTGAATGTGACTGG
>JAJSRW010001672.1:0-63662 GCA_022414725.1 Microglena sp. YARC | reverse complement strand
GGCAGAAGCTCTTGCTGGGGAAGAGGTTAAGTAGAGGGGAGCAGGAGGCCCTCTGCCCTAGTGTCCTGGTTGGTGCTGGTGTCTTTTAACTCCGTCGCAGGTGTGTGATGATGGTGCTGTCTGTCTAGGTGTCGTGTGAGTGTGATTGTGTGTGAGTTGAGTGGCTGAGACAATTGGCAAGCCTACGTGGCTGCGGAAGACGGTCAATAGAGCAGGAGGCCTCTTACCTTTAAGTGTCCTGGTGGTGTGTGGTTGTGTGTGTAGGTTGTGGTGGTGGTGTTTGTGTGCGTGAGTGTAGGTAGCTGTTGCTGTATGGTGTCGTGGCTGTGTATGTGAGGCTGTGGCTGGACTTGCAAGCACGTTAGCTACGTCGGACGAGGTTATAGAGGAGCAAATAAGGCCTCTGCCCTTAGTTCCTGGTTTCGGTCGGTGGTGGTGGTGCGTTATTATGTGTGTGCTAGGTGTGATGGTGTTTGGGTGTTAGGTGTAGTAATTAACAAGCAATGTTCTGCGAATGTGTGTTGTGTTGTGTTGTGGTTCTCTGGCGAGGTGTGTGTTCTGAAAGTGTGTGGGGTGTGTGGGGCTTGTGGGCTTGTGGGGTTGGTGGGTTGGGGTTTGGGGTTGGGGGTTGGGGGGGGGGGGGGGGCGGGGGAATAGGGAGCAGGAGGCATCTCCCATTATTGTTCCTCGGTGTGTGGGGTGATGTGTGTGTGTGATGCTGTGTGTGCTTGTTGTAGTGAGGGAGTGGCGCTTGGATCTTGGCAAGCTCTTGGCTGGGACCCGTCGAAAGAGAAGAGGAGCCTCTGCCCTAGTGTCCTGGTTGGCTGGTGGTCGGTGGTGTGGGGGTGTAGGTGTTGTGGGTGTTTGTGTTCTAGGTGTCGCTTGAGTGTGTGTGGCAATAATAATGTGAGGGAGTGGCTGGAATTGGCAAGCCTATTGCTGGAACGAGGTTCAAAGAGGAGGAGGAGGCCTCTGCCTTAGTGTGCCTGGGTGGTGGATTGGTGGTGTGTGTGTGTAGCGTGTGTGGGTGTTTGTGTGCGTGCAGTGTAGGTGTGGTGATGATGGTGTGTATTGTGAGGCTGTGGCTTGGACTTGGCAAGCACGTGCTGGGACGAGGTTTATTAGAGGAGCCAAAGGCCCTATGCTTAGTTCTGGTATAGGTGGTGAGTGGTGGTGTGCCTGATGTTGTGTGTGAGGTGTGTTTGTGTGTGGTGTTCTCTCGATCAGACTCTGTCTGTGATATTTGGTTGTGTGTGTGGTGTGTGTATGGTGTGTGTGTAGAGGGAGTGGGCTGGATTGGGAAGCTCGTGCTGGGACCCGAGTTCATTAGAGGAAGCTGGACGATAGGCGCTGCCTTAGTGCCCTAGGTGGTGTTGTAGTGCATTTGTGTCGTGTTGGGTGTTTGGTTAAGTTTTCTGATGGCCGTGTGTCGGTTTGTGCATTAGGCGGTTTGATGCATGTGATGGCAATGGCTGGACTTTGCACTATTGCTGGGGAAAAAGGTCAATAGAGGAGAGCTCTGCCTTAGTGTCTTGGTGGTGGTGGTTGGTGTGTGGTGGTGGTGGTGGTGTGTCTAGGTGTATGTGAGTGTGTACGGTGTGTGAGGGAGTGTGGTGGAATAGGCAAGCTCGCGCTGGGAAGAGTCATAGAGGAGGAGGAGGCCTCTGCGCCTTAGTGTCCTTGTGGTGGTGGTGCTGGTTGGTCAGGAGTGGGTGGTGGGTGTTAGGTGTGTGAGTGTGTGATGTGTGAGCGGAGATGGCTGGATTGAGCAATGGCTCGAGGCTGGGAAGAGGTTATAGAGGAGGAGGAGGTCTCTGCCCTTAGTGTTCCTGGTGGTGGGTTGGTGGTGGTGGTGGTGGTGTCTAGGTTGTGTGAGTGTGTGAGAGGAGAGTTGGGCTGGAGCCTGGCAGCTATTGCTGGGAAGAGGTCATAGAGGAGGAGGAGGCTCTGCCCTTAGTGTCCTGTCGTAGTGTTGGTTGGTGGTGTGGTGATTAGTGTGATGTGTAGGTGTGTGTGTGTGTGTGTGTTGTGTGTGTGTGTGAGGAGATGGCTGGAATTGGCAAGCTCGCGCTGGGAACAGGTCATAGAGCAGGAGGCCTTCTGCCGGCTTTAGTGTTCTGCCGTGGTGGGTGGCAGGTAGTGTGTGTGATATGGGTGTGAGTGTGTGGTGTGTGTGCCGTGTGTGTGTGTGTGATTGTTGTGAGTGGTGGTTGGTGGTGGGGAGGGAGTGGCTGACTTGGACTACCTCATGTTAGAAGAGGTCATTAGAGGAGGAGGAGCCTCTGCCCTTAGTGTCTAGACAGCAGCTGGTTGTGGTTTGTGGTTTTGCTGTGTGCGTGGGGGTGCGGTGGGGGTGTAGATGGGTGGGGGTTCACTCACATAGAGGAGGAGAAGGCCTCTGCCATTAGTGTCTAGACCAGCAGTTAGGTTGTGGTTGTGGTTTTGTTTGGGGGGTGGGGGTGGTGGGGGGGTGATGGGTGGGGGGTACTCACATTAGAGGAGGAGGAGGCCTCTGCCTGTTAGTGGTCTAGGACAGCAGTTGGTTATTTAGTGCGGGGTTGTGGTTTGGGGGGGTGGGGTGGGGGTGCTATGGATGGGGTCACTCACAATATGAGGAGGAGGAGGCTGCTGCCTTAGTGTCTAGATAGCAGCTGAGTTGTGGTTGTGGTTTTGGTGGGGGTGGGGAGGTGGGGGGGAGGTGTGTTGTGTGTGTGGGTGGGTGGGGGGGGGGTCACTCACATAGAGGAGGAGGAGGCCTCTGCCCTTAGTGTCTAGACGAGCAGCTGGTTATGGTTGTGGTTTTTGGCTGGGGGGTGTGGGGGGAGGTGTGTGAGGGTGGGGGTAGGGGGTGGGGGGGTCACTCAATAAGAGGAGGAGGAGGCCTCTGCCCTTAGTGTCTCAGACACGCAGCTGTGTTGTGGTTGTGGGTTGTGTTTGGTGGGAGGTGGGGTGGGGGAGTGGCTTGTGTTCATCATCCGACTACTGTGGTGGTGGTGGTGAGGTGGTGGGGGGGGGGGGGGGGGGGTCAGCTCACATAGAGGAGGAGGAGGCCTCAGCCCGACCTTAGTGTCTAGACAGCAGCTGGTGGGGTGGGGTGGTTAGTGTGTGTGTAGGTGGTGTGTGTGGGGTGGCGGTGGGGAAAGGTGGGGGTGCGGGGTCACTCACGGAAGGCCTCTGCCATCTAGTGTCTGGTTGTAAGCTGGTGCTGGTTGAAGTGGGGGTGTGGTGTGTGTGTGTGTCGTGTGTGTGTTCGTGATGTTGTGTTGTGGTGTGTGTGTTGTGTGTGTGTGTGGGGGGGGGGGGGGGGGGGGGAGGAGATCATACGGAAGGCCTTGCCAATATAGTGTCCTGGCTCCAGCTGGTGGGGTGAAGTTGGGGTAGTGGTGTGTGTGTGTGCGTGCGTGCGTTGCATGTGTGTAGGTGTGTGCATGTGTGTGTTATTTCTGTGTGTGTGATGTGTGGGGGGGGGGGGGGGGGGGGGGGGTCACTCACATAGAGGAGGAGGAAGCGCTCTGCCTTAGTGTCCTGACAGCAGCTGGTGGGGTGTGGTTGGTGTGTTGTGTTGTGGTAGTGTGTGTGTTGTGTGTGTGTTGTGTGTGTGTGTGTGATGTGTGTGTGTGTTGCGGTGTAGTGGTGTGTGTGTTGTGTTGTGTGGGGGGGGGGGGGGGGGGGGGGGGGGGGGGTCACTCACATAGATGAGAGGAGCCTCTGCCCTTAGTGTCCCTGACAGCAGCTGGTGGGGTGGTGGTAACTGGTCTGTGTGGTGGTGGTGTGTCTGTGTGGGGGGGGGGGTCACTCACATAGAGGAGAGGAAGCCTCTGCCTTAGTAGTCCCGACAGCAGGCTGGTGGGTTGTGGGTGGTGTGTCTGTGGTCTGGTGGTGGATGTGAATCTGATGTGTGTGTGTGTGTGTGGTGGTGTGGGGGGGAGGGGGGGAGGGGGGGGGGGGTCACTCACATTAGAGAGGAGGAGGAAGCCTCTGCCCTTAGTTGTCCTGACAGCAGCTGGTCGGGGTGGTGGTAGTGTGGTGTGAGTGTGTGTGTGTGTGTGTGTGTGTGTGTGTGTGTGGGGGGAGGGGGGGGGCGGGGGGGGGGGTCACTCACATAGGAGGAAGCCTTCTGCCCTTAGTGTCCTGACAGCGGCTTTGGGTGTTGCTAGGATGGTTGCTGTGTGTGTGCGTGTGTGTGCTGTGTGTGTGTGTGCGTGTGTGCGACTCGCTGTGCGATCAATGTGAATGTGTGTGTGCTGTGTGTGTGGGGGGGGGGGGGGGGGGGGGGGGGGTCACTCACAATGAGGAGCGGAGGAAGGCCTCTGCCCTTAGTGTCCTGACAGCCGGCTTGGTGTTGTTTGATGGTGGATGTGTGTGATCGCTGTGATTGCGTGTGTGTGCAGTGTGTGTGTGCTTGTGTGCTGGTGTGCTGTGTGTGTGTGTGTGGGTGTGGGGGGGGGGGGGGGGGGGGCACTCACAATGAGAGAGAGGAGAAGCCTCTGCCCTTAGTGTCCTGACAGCGGCTGGTGTTGCTGATAGGTGGTAGTGTGTGTGTGTGTGGATTGTGCGTGTGTGTGTGTGCGTGTGTGTGCGTGTGTTGTGTGCGTGTTCGAGGGGGGGGGGGGGGGGGGGGCACTCACAATGAGGAGGAGGAAGCCTCTGCCCTTAGTGTCCTGACAGCGCGTGCTGGTGTTTGCTGATGCGTGGTGCTGTGTGTGTGTGTGCGTGTGTGTGCGTGTGTGTGTGCGTGTGTTGTGTGTGTTGTTGTGTCGTGTTGCGTGTGTGTGTGCGGTGGTGTGTGTGTGTGTTGTGTGAGGGGGGGGGGGGGGGGGGGGTCACTCACAATGAGAGGAGGAGGAAGCTCTGCCCTTAGTGTCCTGACAGCGGGGCTGGTGTTGCTGATGGTGGTTGTGTGTGTGTGTGTGTGTGCGTGTGGTGTGTGTGTGTGTGTGTGTGTCAATGTGTGTGTGCGTGTGTGTGGGGTGTGGGTGTGTGTGTGTGGGGGGGGGGGGGGGGGGGGGGGGGGGGGCACCTCACAAATGAGGCAGAGGAGGAAGCCTCTGCCCTTAGTGTCCTGAACAGCGGCTGGTGTTGCTGATGGTGGGGTTTGGTATGGTGGACGCTACCGCCAGGGTAGTGAAGAAACTACAGAGCTCGGATCCTCGGAATTACTCGGAGTTGGTTCTTCTCATCGCTTTTTAACTCATCCACTTGAACATACTCCCTGTGTTGGTTGGTAGGTGGGTTGGTGGGTATTGACGGTGGGCGGTAGGGACAAGGTGGTAGAAATTTTGTGCTACGACCAAATGACCAAAAGAAAAAAAACATAAAATAAATAATAAATAAATACACATTTGCTGTTGGCGGGAGTAGGACAAGGATGGAAGACATTGTGCTACGACCCAAATGACAAAAAAATGATACAAATATAAATAAAATATATAAATAAAATAAATAAAAAATAAAAACGTATGCTGCGTTTGAGGGGCAGTAGGACAAGGTGGTAGACAATTGTGCTACGACCCAAATTACCAAAGAAAAAAAACTATAATAAATAAATAAATACACATTTGCTGTTGGGGGCGGTAGTTGTTAGGACAAGGTGTAGACTTTGTGCTTAATACCCAAATGACAAAAATAAATAAATATATTAAATTAAGCGTTTGCTGTTGGAAGGGGCGGTAGGACAAGGTGGTAAGACTTTGTGCTACGACCCAAATGGAAAAAATAAAAAAAAAAAAACATAAATAAATACAGTTTGCTGTTTGTCTGATGGCGGTAGGACCAGTGGTAGACATTGTGCAACTACCCAAATGAAAAAAAAAAACATTAAATAAATAAATACACATATGCTATTGGAGAGCGGTAGTACAACGTGGTAGACATTGTGATACTACCCAGAATGACAAAAGATAAAATCAATACAAAATAAATAAATACATACATAAGCGATATGCTGTCGGAGGGGCCGTAGGACATTGTGCTACAGCCCAAATGACAAAGGCAATCAAAAATAAATAAATACATAAATAAGCTTATGCTGTCGGAGGGGCCGTAGGACATTGTGCTACAACCCAAATGACAAAGGCAATCAAAAATAAATAAATACATAAATAAGCTTATGCTGTCGGAGGGGCCGTATACATTGTGCTACAACCCAAATGACAAAGGCAATCATACATACGAAAAATATATAAATAAACTGTAAAGTATAAATAAATACATAAATAGATAAATACATGCTGTCAGAGGTATGAAATAAATAAATACACAAATAAATTACATAAAATAGATAATACATGCTGGCAGAGGTATAAACGAATAAATACACTAAATAAATAAATACATGCTGTCGAGGGGCAATACGACAAACGCGGTAGACATTGTGATACTACCGAATAGCCCATAAAAAAAAAAAAAAAAACTTCAATTCATTATAATAAACGTTTGTTGTAACTTAAGCATAAGTGCTCTCTGGGGTCTCAGCAGAGGTTCCCCCTGGAGGAACCAAGCAAGCATCATGCTGTCGGAAGGGCGATACGACAACGCGTAGACATCGTGCTACTAGCCAAAAATGGCGGGCTGGGCGAGTTTCCAGATAGTTTGGGGTGCTTTTCCTAGAACAAGTTCATTTCTGCAGGGGGTGGTGTGGAGTGGTGAGGGGGTTTTGAGTTATGTGGGGGTAGGTGGTGTGGGCTGGTTGGGTTGGGTTGGTTGAGAGGGGTTGGGTTGGTTGGTTGGGTTGGGTTGGGTTGGGTTGGGTTGGGTTGGGTTGGGTTGGTTGGGTTGGGTTGGGTTGGGTTGGGTGGTTGGTGTGTTGGTGTGTGTGGTGTGGGTGGGTGGTGTGTTACCCAAAATGGCGGCGGGGTTGGTTGGGTTTGGTTGGGTTGGGTTGGGTTGGGTTGGGTTTGGGTTAGGTTGGGTTGGGTTGGGTTGGGTTGGGTTGGTGGGTTGGGTTGGGTTTGGGTTGGGTTGGGTTGGGTTTGGGTTGGGTTGGGTTGGATTGGGTTGGGTTTGGCTGGGTTGGTATGGTGTTGTTGTTGTTGTTGTTTTGTTTTGTGTTGTGTTGTGTTGGGATGGGTTGGGTTGGGTTGGGTTGGGTTTGGTTTGGTTTGGGTTAGTTGGTTGGTTTGGTTTGGTTTGGTTTGGTTTGGTTTGGTTTGGTTTGGTTTGGGTTTGGGTTGGGTTGTGTGCTTGTGTTTGTGTAGTTGTGTTGTTGGTTGGGTTGGTTTTGGTTGGGTAAGGTTATGTGGGGTTGTGTTGTGTTGTGTTGGGTTGTTGGGTTGGGTTAGGTTGTGTTGTGTTGTGTTGTGTTGTGTTGGGTTGGTTGTGTTGTGTGGGATTTTTAGGTTGGGTTGGGTTGGGTTGGTTGGGTTGTGTTGCGTTTGGTTTGGGTTAGGTTGGGTGGTGGTTGGGTTGGGTTGGGTTTGGGTTGGGTTTGGGTTGGTGGGTTGGTTGGGTTGGGTTGGGTTGGGTTGGTAAGTTGGGTTGGGTTGGGTTGGGATGGTATGGTTGGGTTGGGTTGTGTTGTGTTGGGTTGGTAAGGTGTAAGTTGGGTAAGGTTGTGTTGTGTTGGGTAAGTTGGGTTGGGTTGGGTTGGGTTTTTTGTGTTGTTGTTGTGTTGGGCTGGGTTGTTTTGTGTTGTGTTGTGTTGTGTTGGGGGTTGGGTTGGGTGGGTTGGTTGGGTGGGTTGGGTTGAGAGGGTGGTGTTTCCAATTCGAAGCCTTACCTCGAGGGGGCCCATACTGGCGGCCTCCCACAAGCATCCATATACATAGGGGGGCCCAAGCTGGCGGCCCTACCGCATGCAACCATAGACACGCCAGAGGAACTAACAGCCTCACTCCTCCGGTACTGTACCTCCTCACTCGTCAGGTACCGTACTGCCTCACTCTTCCGGTACCCGACCGGCTGCATACTCACTCCACCTACGGGGGAGGGAAGGTAAGCCCCTGCGTGCTCTGTCGGACTACCACTCTTAGGTGATGCAGATTCGGTACCAGCACCGTAACTTGGAAAGCTAGCCACTGTGTGTACTGTCGGACTCCCGCTTGTGCGTGATGCTGGTGAAGCACCACCAAGGGAGGCTGATGCAGATGCCGTACCAGCACCGTAACTTGGAAAGCTAGCCACTGCATGCGCTGTTGGACTCCTGCTTGTGTGTGATGCTGGTGAAGCACCACCAAGGGAGGCTGATGCAGATGCGGTATCAGCACCGTAACTTGGCAGGCTAGCCACTGCATGCGCTGTAGGACTCCCGCTTGTGTGTGATGCTGGTGAAGCACCACCAAGGGAGGCTGATGCAGATGCGGTACCAGCACCGTAACTTGGAAAGCTAGCCACTGCATGCGCTGTTGGACTCCTGCTTGTGTGTGATGCTGGTGAAGCACCACCAAGGGAGGCTGATGCAGATGCCGTACCAGCACCGTAACTTGGCAGGCTAGCCACTGCATGCGCTGTAGGACTACCACTTGTGTTTGATGCAGATGCGGTACCAGCACCGTAACTTGGAAAGCTAGCCACTGTGTGTGCTGTTGGACTCCCGCTTGTGTGCAGTGCTGGTGCAGCATCATGGTGGAAGTAGCTTGGAAGGGAGGACTCCGCTGGAGCGTGTGACCACCCACAGGAGCCGAGGGAGGTTGGGGGGGGAGCGTGTGACGACCCACGGGAGCCGAGGGAGGTTGGGGGGGGAGCGTCATTGGCACAGAAGGCCAGGTACTGGGCTCTCTGAACAAGAGGGGGGTGGGGAGGGAGGGGAGGAGGAGGGTCAAGAGGGTGGTGGTGGTGGTGGTGAGTGGGTCGATTTCCATTGAGTCGAGGTGTGAGAGGAGGGAGCGTGGCTGGTACAGAAGGCCAGGTACTGGGCTCTCTACACAAGAGGGGGGGAGGGAGGGTGAAAAAGGGGGAGGGGCAAGGGTTAAGGGTGCTTAAGTAAGGGAGGTTGTCGTGGTGTTGGTGTGGTGGTAGTGGGTGGGTCGATTTCTGTCACGTTGAGGTGTGAGACAAGAGAGCGTCGTTGGCACAGAAGGCCAGGTACTGGGCTCTCTGAACAAGAGTGGGGGAGGGGAGGGGAGGGTGTGTTAAGGGGTGTGGGTGCTCGAGGTGTGACAGGAGGGAGCGTTGATGGCACAGAAGGCCGGGTACTGGGCTCTCTGAACAAGAGGAGGGAGGGGAGAGGGAGGGAGGGTGGGTGGTGTGGTGGGTGGGTGGGTCGATTTCCGAAGCGTTGAGGTGGAAGAGGTGGGAGCGTCGCTTGTACAGAAGGCCAGGTACTAGGCTCTGTACACAAGAGGGGGGGGGGGGGGGGGGGGGGAGGTCAAGGGGTATGGGTGCTTAAGTAAGAGAGGTCGTGGTGGTGGTGGTGTGGTGATGGTTGGGTCAATTTGTGTCGAGTTGAGGTGTGAGAGGTGGGAGCGTCGCTTGTACAGAAGGCCATGTACTGGGCTCTAAACACAAGAGGGGGTAGGGAGGGTCAAGGGATGTGAGTGCTTAAGTAAGGGAGGTCGTGGTGGTGGCACACACACACAATCCCCTACCCCACCCCACCCCCTAACACACACACACACCAAACACACCCTAAACCCACAATCCACACTGACCTCAGAGCTAATGCTGTAGCTAGGAGCCTTGTCATTGCTTTCTCCAATGAGGAAGTTGAAATCCATAGCCGGGCCAAACAAAAAAGGAATGGCCTACACATACCCCCCCCCCCCCCCCCACACACACACACACACACGCACACCCACACACAAACCTAAACCCACAACCCACAACCCACACGCAACTGAGTACTAATGCTGTAGCTAGGAGCCTTGTCATTGCTTCTCCAATGAGGAAGTTGAACTCCATAGCCAGCCAAACGAAAAGGTATGGCCTACACATACCCCCCCCACACACCCTCATACGCACACATACAAACACACACACCCTTAACCCACACACCCCAGACACGTACACCACACACACACACCAAACACCACACACGCACGCACCACACACACACACACATATACCCCCCCCCCCCCCACACACACACACACACACACCCACACACACACTCACACACACACACCACACACACTCACAAACACCCACACTCCAGAAACCCCCACCCCACCCACACACTCCGCAACCCACACCCACACTCACCATAAACCCGCACCCACATTCCACACTCCACAACCCACACTCGCCCTAAACCCACATCCACACCCCACAACCCACACCGACCTGAGCACTAATGCTGTAGCTGGGAGCCTTGTCATTGCTTTCTCCAATGAGGAAGTTAAAGCTCCGCAGCCGGCCCGAATGAAATATAATGGCCCTACACATACACCCCACCCACCCACCCACCACCCACCCACACCACACACACACACCATGAACCCACACCACACACACACACAACCCACACTGACCTGAGTACTAATGCTGTGGCTAGGAGGCTTGTCATTGCTTTCTCCAATGAGAAAGTTGAAATCCGTTGCCGGGCCAAGAGCGTGGGGGTTGGACTCAGAGCTATATTGAGCCAGTGCCAGGCTGGCACTGCCTTGAGCTGGTGCCAGGCTGGCACTGATCTCTGCTTCTGGCAATCGCTCAAACCGCCTGGCGCTACCTTGAGCTGGTGCCAGGCTGGCGCTGTCTTGAGCTGGTGCCAGGCTGGTGCTACCTTGAGCTGGTGCCAGGCTGGCGCTGTCTTTAGCTGGTGCCAGGCTGGTGCTGTCTTGAGCTGGTGCCAGGCTGGCGCTGTCTTCAGCTGGTGCCAGGCGCGTGTTGCCGGTGAGCATGTCTGGAGTGAGAACGTCGCGTCGGATGTAGGATGCAGCTGGCTCAAGGCCCACATTGCTGGTTTGGTCGTCACGAGAGAGAACGACGCGTTGGATGTTGGATGCAGCTGGCGCAAGGCCGGCACTGATGGTTTGGATGTCCACACCCAGAACATCGTGGGGGATGCTGGACGCAGCTGGCCCTGCCACGTAGTAGGGAGCAGCACTCGGGGTTGTTGGTGTGGGATCAAGCTGTGTGGGTTGTGCCCCAGCCCCTGCCCCTGCCCCCGCCCCAGCACCTGCCCCTGCCCAAGCTCCTGCCCAAGCCCCTGCCCAAGCTCCTGCACCTGTCCCAGCTCCTGCCCCTGACCCCGTCCCAGTCACAGTCACAGCCCCTGCCCCTGCTCCCGTCCCCACCCCTTCCTTTGGAGCTTCACCTAACTTAGAGAGAGCAATAAGGGGAGTGGTTGGACGTGAAAACTTTTGGGTAGCGGCTTTGCTGAGGGAGGCAGCTGTGGGTCTAGAGAAGGAGCTGCCACGGCCACTGCCACCACCACCGCCACGACCACGACTACTGCCTATAGACGCTGCGGAGCCGGTGGATCCGATGCTCGTCCTTGGCAACAGGCCTGAGCTAGAGAGGGTTGTAGACTTTTGGGTAGCGGTTTTGCTCATGGAGGCGGTTGTGGGTCTAGAGAGGGAGCTGCCTCCTCCACCTCCACCACCACCGCTACGACCACGACTACTGCCTACAGACGCTGCGGACCCGGTGGATCCGATGCTCGTCCTTCGCAGTAGGGTTGAGCTAGAGAGGGTTGTAGACTTTGGGGTAGCGGTTTTGCTGAGGGAGGCGGCTGTGGGTCTAGAGAGGGAGCTGCCACCTCCACCTCCACCAACACCGCCACGACCACGACTACTGCCTATAGACGCTGCGGAGCCGGTGGATTCGATGCTAGCCTTCCGCAACAGGGTTGAGCTAGAGAGGATTGGAGACCTTTGGGTAGCGATTTTGCTGAGGGAGGTAGCTGTGGGTCTAGAGAAGGAGCTGCCACCTCCACTGCCACCACTACCACCACCACCACCACCGCCACGACTACTGCATATAGACGCTGCGGAGCCGGTGGATCCGATGCTCGTCCTTTGCAGTAGGGTTGAGCTAGAGAGGGTTGTAGACTTTGGGGTAGCGGTTTTGCTCATGGAGGCGGCTGTGGGTCTAGAGAGGGAGCTGCCACCTCCACCTCCACCAACACCGCCACGACCACGACTACTGCCTATAGACGCTGCGGAGCCGGTGGATTCGTTGCTAGCCTTCCGCAACAGGGTTGAGCTAGAGAGGATTGGAGACCTTTGGGTAGCGATTTTGCTGACGGAGGTAGCTGTGGGTCTAGAGAAGGAGCTGCCACCTCCACTGCCACCACTACCACCACCACCACCACCGCCACGACCACGACTACTGCATATAGACGCTGCGGAGCCGGTGGATCCGATGCTCGTCCTTCGCAGTAGGGTTGAGCTAGAGAGGGTAGGAGACTTTTGGGTAGATGCTTTGCTGAGGGAGGCAGCTGTGGGTCTGGATAAAAAGCTACCACTGCCACTGGGACGCTGGCTTGGCCCAGGCTGGATCAACTTGTCCTTCAGAGGAGGTGGAGGAGGAAGAGGGGACCCTGGCCATGGATCGGCACTACACCCTGTATCGGCACTACACCATGTATCGGCACTACGCAAAGTGGGTTGCTGCTTTCGGGCTGGGGACTCTGCCAGCCCCTCCTTCTGACTCGTCATGCTCCAAAGGAGTCTAGAGTGACAGCATCAGCTGCTCATTAGCTTCTACTTTCCTTCTGCAGCTACTCGCCAGCTTCTGCAGCTGCTGCAGCTTCTACTCTCCTTCTGCAGCTACTCTTCAGCTACTGCAGCTTCTACTTTCTTTCTGCAGCAACTCCCCAGCTTCTGCAGCTACTCTTCAGCTGCTGCAGCTTCTACCCTGCTACGGATGTTTTCTCTGAGATCTTGTGCCTCCTACCATCACAGTGGCAGAGCTTGGTATCTGCAATGAGCATGTGTGTGTGCGTGTGTGTGTGGGGTGGGTGGGTGGGTGGGTGGGTGGGTGGGGGGGTGGGGGTGGGGGGGGGGGGGTGGGGGGGGGAGGGGGGGGGGGGGGGTATTTGGGTGTGGGGGGGGGGGGGGATATGAAGGGGGGGGTGGGGGTCGGGGTTGGGGGTTGGGGGTTGGGGGTTGGGGGGGCGCATGTGCATGTGTGTGTGTGTGTGCGTGTGTCCTAACGTCACAGTGGTAGAGCTTGGTATCTGCATGAGGGAAGGCATTATATAGGCATTAACATAGACATTTAAAAATAGGCATTAACATAGGCATTAACATGACATTAACATGTAAGCATAAAAAAACAATGTGCAGCAACCCCTTTGCATAAAAACTATAAGGGATAGAGCTGTGTTAGAGCTTGCTATCTGCATTAATATAGACATTATATAGGCATTAAATACAGGCATGGATGTAGGCATTTATATAGGCATTATCATAGGCATTGAAATATGCGTGCATCACTCCCATGCACATATCAAACCTCACGCAAGGACACCAACGCCCACCCTATGCACCCTCAAATAATCCACGTGTGCATCCCTCCCATACACACGCATCAATCTTCCCATGGGTGCATCACTCACATGCACGTAACAAAACTCATACAAGCACACCAACGCTTACACTGCACCTATAAGCATCCACGTGTGCATCACCGCCATACACAAACCATATTATTTTCAGTGTGCCACTCCCATGCACATATCAAAGCTCACACAAGCACACCAACGCTCACCCTTTGCACCCTAAAATCATAATCCATGTGTGTACCACCCACCCCCATACACTAACCCATATTGTATGTAGTATGCATCACTCCCATGCACACATAAAAGCTCACACAAGCACACCAACGCTCACCCTTTGCACCCTGAAATCATCATCCATGTGCGTACCACCCACCCCCATACACTAACCCATATTATATTTAGTATGCATCACTTCCATGCACACTTCAAAGCTCACACAAGCACGTTCACACTCACCCTATGCACTCTCAAAAAATAATCCACGTGTGCACCACCACCATACACAAACCATATTATTTTCAGTGGGCCACTCCCATGCACATATCAAAGCTCACGCAAGCACACCAACGCCAATGACTGTATCACTCACCCCCAAATCATCCAATGGGTGCGCATCACACCCATGCACTTATCAAAGCTCACACAAGCACACCAACGCCAATGACTGTATCACTCACCCCCAAATCATCCAATGTGTGAGCATCACACCCATGCACTTATCAAAGCTCACACAAGCACACCAACGCCAATGACTGTATCACTCACCCCCAAATCATCCAATGTGTGAGCATCACACCCATGCACTTATCAAAGCTCACACAAGCACACCAACGCCAATGACTGTATCACTCACCCCCAAATCATCCAATGTGTGAGCATCACACCCATGCACTTATCAAAGCTCACACAAGCACACCAACGCCAATGACTGTATCACTCACCCCCAAATCATTCAATGTGTGAGCATCACACCCATGCACTTATCAAAGCTCACACAAGCACACCAACGCCAATGACTGTATCACTCACCCCCAAATCATCCAATGTGTGAGCATCACACCCATGCACTTATCAAAGCTCACACAAGCACACCAACGCCAATGACTGTATCACTCACCCCCAAATCATCCAATGGGTGCGCATCACACCCATGCACACATCAAAGCTCACACAAGCACATCAACGCCAATGACTGTATCACTCACCCCCAAATCATCCAATGGGTGCGCATCACACCCATGCACACATCAAAGCTCACACAAGCACACCAACGCCAATGACTGTATCACTCACCCCCAAATCATCCAATGTGTGCGCATCACACCCATGCACTTATCAAAGCTCACACAAGCACACCAACGCCAATGACTGTATCACTCACCCCCAAATCATCCAATGTGTGAGCATCACACCCATGCACTTATCAAAGCTCACACAAGCACACCAACGCCAATGACTGTATCACTCACCCCCAAATCATCCAATGGGTGCGCATCACACTCATGCACTTATCAAAGCTCACACAAGCACACCAACGCCAATGACTGTATCACTCACCCCCAAATCATCCAATGTGTGAGCATCACACCCATGCACTTATCAAAGCTCACACAAGCACACCAACGCCAATGACTGTATCACTCACCCCCAAATCATCCAATGTGTGAGCATCACACCCATGCACTTATCAAAGCTCACACAAGCCCACCAACGCCAATGACTGTATCACTCACCCCCAAATCATTCAATGTGTGAGCATCACACCCATGCACTTATCAAAGCTCACACAAGCACACCAACGCCAATGACTGTATCACTCACCCCCAAATCATCCAATGGGTGCGCATCACACCCATGCACACATCAAAGCTCACACAAGCACATCAACGCCAATGACTGTATCACTCACCCCCAAATCATCCAATGTGTGCGCATCACACCCATGCACTTATCAAAGCTCACACAAGCACACCAACGCCAATGACTGTATCACTCACCCCCAAATCATCCAATGTGTGCGCATCACACGCATGCACTTATCAAAGCTCACACAAGCACACCAACGCCAATGACTGTATCACTCACTCCCAAATCATCCAATGTGTTCGCATCACACGCATGCACTTATCAAACCTCACACAAGCACTTCAACACCCACCCTATGCACCCTCAAATACTCCACGTGTGCATCACTCCCATACACACGCATCAATCTCCCCATGGGTTCATCACTCCTATGCACATATCAAACCCCACACATGTACATCACACTCCCCATGACTGTACCACTCATTCTATGCAGCCTCAAATCCTCAATGGGCGTACCACCCACATGCATACATCAAACCCTTGTACACTTTGCATCCCCTCACGCACAAGCATGAACCCTCCAACGACACATCAAATCCTTCCGTTTGGACACGGTTGCTGATTCGCGCAGCAACTGTCGAGATATTCGCAACAGGACCTTCATTTCAATTGCGAGGATGCATTCGCTGACCTGGAAATAAGCTCTCCTGCGGATGGGCGCATCGACGCTTTATATTGCATTTGCGCATGCGAAGGAGCTTTTAGTAGAGAATGGTGAAGAGGGCGACAGAAGCTGGCAGTTATGGATGCTGAGTCTGATACCTAAGTACAGAAATCGTTTGAAATGAAAAGCAAGTCTGCAGCCTGCTTTGTAACCGCAACAAATGAAACTACTGAAATGAATTCGCTGAGCATGAATCCAACCGAGCGAAGAGCGAGCTGTATCTTCTATGATTCAGTGGCGATGGGGAAATAGCGGGGCCCAAAGGGAATACGGAAGTTCGGGGGTATCCCAGGCCTGGGCCCAGGGGGGTATCCTCGGTGTCTAGCAGGGTGTATAGAGTCCCCTGCCCCTGTAAGCCATACGCACGGGGGGGGCGTGTCCAAAGCCAGGGGGGCGAGGGGCGTCAAACAAACGTCCGACCAAGCCGGACCAAGGCTTTTATTTTTAAAGGCTGCGCGTTTGTCGATGTTAAGCGCTCAGTAACTTCGATGATACCTCAAACAAAGCAACAACCCTGGTGCAGATGTGATTGATCTCCCACAGGCCTGCGGGTTCCCCCTCCCTCATCATGCAGGAGTGACTACAAAAATAAAGCAAGACACAAAATACTTGAGTCCAGGGCTAGCACACAGCGGCCCGCCCTGTAGTTAGAGGATAAATCCTTATTATAAAATTCAATTCGAGAAGAAACGGAGAGTCCTTGGGGTGAAATCGTTTCATAAACAAGTCGTACGGTATATATGCCAGGGTAATTCAAAGCGCGCGCTTTTGCGCTTTTGTGCGCTGACTTTTTGACCCCCTAAGCGCTCTAAGCGCAGTTTTTTGCAACCACCTGTGGGCGCCGCATGCAATGTTTGCGCTTTTTGCACTACAAAGTGCAGTTTTTTTGTTTTCAAGTGCGGTAGCTAGTCCAGTTGCGGTAGGAGAGCGCTCCCCAACCGCGTCCGATGGGCTCCCTTAACTCCACGCCCCACCAGGCGTTATCATTACAGTGAGAACCGGTATAGGAGAAATACAAAAGAAAACTTGAGGCAGTATTTGGCAGTACAGCGAAAAGCCCGAGTTAGCTGTGAGCCTAACGAAAGCCCAGGTGGATTGCTTTTTTTTTTTAAGTTGTGAAAGGACTTTCACCCCAGGAGGAGGGTCTCCCGACACAAACCAGCGATGAGAAAGAGACCACTTACTGCCTAACTTATAAATGAAAGAGGTTCCTAAGATCAGTTAGGGGATACTAGGAAACTGTTTGGATACTAAAAATAAACATAAGCACTTCATAAGCAAGTCATATGCAGCGTCGCAAGCCACTCGAAAATTGGCAGAGTGTGCTGGCAACGGAACGACAGGAGGCAACGGTCTGGAGCTGACCGAAGCCATTTGGAACGGAACGACATTTGGCTGACGTGTCAGGCTTCCATTTTTCGGTCGCACAAATGGACAAATCCCCGGGGGCTCCCGCCCCCCAGAAGGGGGGGGGGGGGGGGGGGGGCGCTCTAAAATACCGAGAGGCAACTGGGTCTTTAATAGAGGGGCATGGTGATGTTGACAAGTTGACTTTTGGACATGTGATTGGCCTTGTTGAGGGACCCGTCAAGCGCCGTGTCGGGGCGGTTACAACTTCCGAAACCAGGATTTTATAGGAGTTGTCAGGTCTGGCTGGATTTCAACTGAGCAAAGTATTTCCAACTTCCGAAACCAGTTCTTTTACCATAATCCGGGAAGTTGACAGTAGTCCCCGCAACGCTTACGGTATACAGCCATATCGCGATAGCAGTCGCCTGCAATCCGCACACTTGGCTCTTGACTCGCCTAAAATCGTCAAATTGTCAAGCAGCGCAGCCAAAAATGCAGAGATCTGTGTTAGCTGGATTGGAGCCAGAGGAACATGAAATGAAGGTAGGTACGACTGATAATTCAAAGGGTCATAAGCGCCCACTTACTTGGCTTTATAAGGGAGCATTATGGCTGAAAAGCGTGTCAAAAGGGTGCCAAAAGGGGTGCGAAAGGGGTGCGAAAGGGGTGCCGAAGACCCCATTGAAATTGAAATTGAAATTGTTACATCCGTGTAATTCAGTACCGAAGACCCCATTGAAATTGAATTTGAATTTGTCACATCCGTGTAATACAGTACCGAAGACCCCATTGAAATTGAAATTGAATTTGTTACATCAGTGTAATACAGTATCGAAGACCCCATTGAAATTGAAATTAAATTTGTTACATCCGTGTAATACAGTACCGAAGACGAAGCAGATGCGGGGTCCTATCAGGGCTCTGGTTCGAACCTCAACGAGGTCATCTGGGCCCACCCGGAGGGTCGTTGACCGGCATGGTAACTGGACTCTAGGTGTGACGTAAGCCCGTCCATCGCATACTTACGAGGCGGTTCCCTAAGGACCCATTGGGCACGTCCTTAGAGGTCATTCTGTGGCAATTCTTGGATGTTCAAAATTCCATTTTTTCCACCCCAACAGATGGGTCTCCTTGGGCTAGCCCAGACTCGGCTAGCTTCCGCGCTAGCCTAGAGACTGTAAAATTGACAAAAATGCCAACCGCTTACATGCCATATCGTCATATGGACGCGTGTGCCAACGGTATATCTGTGCGAGCACCCTTGTAGTCCCTTAGCGGTTAGTTTCATTCTTCCTTGTTCAAAACAATAATAGACTCAGAGTATTATGTCGATCAGAAAGGCGGGCCATTCCTACATTAGAACGTACGTAAGCACATTAGTGGATTGGATGGTACATACATGTTACATTAGAACGTACGTAAGCACATTAGTGGATTGGATGGTACATACCTGTAACATTAGAACGTACGTAAGCACATTAGTGGATTGGATGGTACATACCTGTAACATTAGAACGTACGTAAGCACATTAGTGGATTGGATGGTACATGCCTGTTACATTAGAACGTATGTAAGCACATTAGTGGATTGGATGGTTCATAACGGTAATCGTTTGTGTGAGTGACAACGCCATTCGAACTGAATCCTCGGTGTAGCTGTGGTTAGTGTCGGGGGACCCACCTCCTGGGGTGAAAATTCTTTCACAAGTTTTTTTAAAAATAGTCTGTTACTCGCGAACTCCCTCCTGTAAAAATATACGTGTAATTTGAGGAAGGTGCGACCCTTTGGTGTAACCTTTGCCCAACCTATCTGATTAAGGGCGCCTGGATGCGCGTCCCGTTTGTTTATTAATATTTATTTTATTTTACTTTACTTTCATTTAATTCATTTAATTTGATTTATCTCATAATTCAATTTAATTTAATTCAATTTAATTTAATTAAATTTAAACCTTTGCACACCCTATCTGACATCATTGTTCAAGAAAGGTGTGCAAAGTTTTGAATTAAATTAAATTGAATTAAATTAAATTCAATTATGAGATAAATCTATCTGACATCGTTGTTCAAGAAAGTCGTACCAACATGTGTACACAAACTTCTAATCCGCTCATTCTTTCGGAACAAATTAAATTGCTCCCTGGTTTACATTGGATTATTTTGCAGACCTCTTTGATGTGCAAGTAGGTATTGATCCAAGTCTGGATGCTAGGGACTTTGTCCCTCAAGCTGATGGACCTCAGATAGAGGCAGCACCAACGTGGTTATGTCAAGACTTTACCACCCAGGAGGTGTTTTCTGTTCTCCAATCCCTACGGAAAAACTCCTTCCCCGGGGTAGATGGTATCCCTGCAGAATGGTACAGATTTGCTTCCCATGAGGCCAACTCCCGATTTGTACAAGCTATGACTAACCTGTTTAATCTCATCTGGAAGACCTCTTACCCTAGCCAATGGGCTGCAGCTGCCTTGGTACCCGTACCCAAATCCAAAGGCAGTGTGTATGACAAGGACAACTATCGAGGTCTTGCGGTGAGCAACTCCATAGGAAAGATCTTCTCCCTTTGCATGCTACGTAGACTAGATGATTGGTCAGAAGAATTCAACCTCAGAGCCGCTGGCCAATATGGATTTAGAAGTGGTAGGGGTACTGCAGATGCATCATTCATTCTTAACCATATTGTAGATAAATATAGAGAGAAGAAAAAACCACTCTTTGTTGCTTTTGTTGATTTCAAGAAGGCTTATGATTGGGTCAACAGAGACTTGCTATGGGATTGCTTAGCAAGGCTAGGAGTCAAGGACCCCTATCTCAGTATTCTTAAGTCCATGTATAATCATGTTGTTTTCCAAGTTCGCCTACATGGGGACATTGGATCCTCCTTTCCATCCCTTGTAGGAGTTAAACAAGGAGACCCCCTATCAGCATGTATAGCGGTGCTCTCACGCGTTTTATGACTTGGTGACTACTTATGTACTCCCTTAGAACTATCGGCTCTCCTGAGCCAGCTTCCCGTGGGACTGAGTCATCTTGAGATGACTCAGTGGCAGCTTCCTGTCACCTACGTCTCCGGTCTGATCTGTACCCTGTTATGTTCCTGTTTACCGCCTCCTTTCACCACAGGTGCCCCTTTATGGGTCTCCTGTGTCTGTAACGTTATCCTTGTCTCCGTGTATAGATTGGTGCGTCTGTTCCGCTGCTTTAATCTACTGTCCACTCTACCGGAGTGATTTCAAGCTGATAGGTTATTGGGCTCCTCATCACTACCACTGCTTTGATAATGCAACTTCCGCGAGGGCCTCCTGCCGGCTTTGTGAAACTTACCAAACTTAATGGTGTTTCATGGGCTCGTGGGATCCGCAGTGTCATTGTGAGCAATGGATGCGACCGAATCCTCCCAACGGGGGTGAAGGTTCCTCTAGATTGGCTAGACGACTGCGCGCCAGCGGCCTCTGCTGCCGGAGAGGAGGGTCCTTCCGCCATCAAGGAAGTAACCCCCCCCGATCAATCCTCCAACTTTACGGTTCCTTCTCTCAATGTTCGACGCCTTTCCTCTGATGTTGAGGATGTCCTGATGAAGCTGTGTTGTGTACAGACACAGATCATCCGTTGTGCATCAGACCCGCAGCCTCCTTTCGTCCCTTTCAATTATGATGAAGACTACTCTACTACTACTGATGATGAGGAGGACTTGAAGAGTGCTACGAGTGCTGACTTCGGTGGCGTGACCCCATCTGCTGCTGCCACTCGTGTCTTTGAGACTTCCGCTGTTTCGCCGGTGTATGAGCCTCCTGATCAGCAGATGCCTAATCGAGAGCTTTCGCCTGTGTATCAGCCTCAGCCTTCGTCGGCGCCTCCCTTTGAGCCTGTTCCCCTGGCTTACCCGGAGGTGGCTAAGCCCACTTTCTTGAAGGGCTTTGCTTCTTTTTCCTCTGCATCTGCCCCCATGGAGCGTGGCCTCCCTGGCTACCACACTCGCTCTCGCGAGGCTGCTGTTTCCTCTGCACGCACCTCTGCTGCTGGTGCCTCCCTGGAACCCCTCCGCCTCCGCCGGTGGAGCTGCCTCCTGCCCCTGGCCCTCCTCCTATGCTGCATACGCGGTCTTGCGCATCTTGGGAGCATCTGCTCACTGGCGGATCTCCTCCGACTTTGAACCTTCGGGACTACCGCCTGATCAACATGGATCGACGGGATGGTGAGTCCTTAAACCGCTCTTTGTACGGTCGGATGGAAATGCAGGCTACAATGGCAAATGTTAGTGTGAAGCTGAGGCATCGCCGAGTGATGGCTTTCTCTGAGCTTGGTACCAGGTGTCGTTCTTTTCTTGGTCCAGTCACTTCTGGGATTCTGTATCCCCCAGATCATGGTGTTTCCTTTGGTGGTACGAGGCGTAGTGATCACGAGAAGCTTGGTTATCAGTTTGTGCGAGTGCCTGTCCCTCTGTGTCCTGTTAGCCCAGATTTCGAGCTGCTTATGAGTGTTGCGAGGTCCATTCCTGTGATTAGGAACATAGACGACCAGCGCGCTCTTGACGCTGGTCTTGCTGCGGAGTATTTCATGGACATTCGTAGGTCCTTGGCTCCTGTCCCTTCTGCGATTGGAGCTGGGTCTAATACCCTCATTCATGGTGAGTCTCGGTTTGATCCTGCACTGTTGGGGTTCAGTGCACTGCCTCTCGAACGTCAGGAGTTCATGTGTTTAACTATGATGCTCGCAAACATGGAGGACGATATGGTCAAGGTATACCAGGACTTCGCCACCCCTCGGGATATCCTTTTGGATATCCGGAAGACGCAGTCTGATGCCCTTGCCTCTAGAGTCCCTCTCATGCGTATCGAACTTCATAATGCGCACATGGGCCCTTCTGACCGTGTCGATGATTTCTTTCGCATGGTTCGCAGTCTGTGCACTGACCTCCGCAGTGCTGGACATCCTGTCACTCAGCGCCACGCCATGGAAACCATTGTGAATGGGATCCGTTTGACCCGATTTGAATCGCTGCGGATCCAGTACGGTATGATGTTGGCTAACAGACAGACTGTAGATTACTGGTCTTGTCTGGAGGCATATCGGTCTCTCGACATTTTGAACATTGCTCTCCCCAGGTCCGACTCCAGGCATCCTGGTTGGTCCCGGGACGCTCCCCAGGATCCTGCCAATGCTGCGTTTCAGCGTGGGCAGGGATCTGGTTCTCAGGGTTCTGGTTCCAACAAGCGACGTCTGGATTGCACTTGGGGCCCATGCCTCAGCAAGACGACCCACTCGGAGGATCGCTGTTTCACGAAGCATCCGCACCTGCGTAAGACCAAGCCTGGTGCACCGGTTACCAATCCGGTGCCCATGGCCTTGGCCCTTCCAGGTGTGCTTACTCCGCGGCAGCTGGCCTCCTTGCAGGCTCAGATTGATGGGTATGCTTTGGACAAGAAATAGGAGGTACGCTCTGTCCTTTTCTCTTGCACTGCGAAATTTTCAAATGTCTGCAGCCCGAGCCTGTCTGAGGGTGTCTGGCATGTTGATTCTGGAGCTGGGATGTCAATCACAGGTGATATGTCTTTGTTCACTGTGTTTCATGCTTCTGAGACTGGGCCAGCAGTTAAATTTGGTGATGGTGTGGTTCAACGGTCTGTGGGTCAGGGTTCTATTGTGTTATGTAGTGATTGGTTACCAACACCAATCACTTTAACCAATGTTCTCTACATCCCACACTGTCCGGTGAACCTCATGTCAGTAAATGCTGTTGCCCATGCTCACAACTGCAAGATTTCTTTTTGATAGTCTTAGTTGTACTGCCACACAGGGCTCTTCTGTTCTGTGGTCTTTCCCTGCCTCCAGTGATGGTGTGTACAAGTTTGCATGTAGGCCTTGTCACACCCCTCGTGGCCGTTTGTATGGTGCTGGAAATTATCCAGCTTTTGCTCTTGATGTTGATGAGGATGGTGGAGTTGTGATCCCTACCACTCCTGAATGGTTGTGGCATAGGCGGCTGGGTCACCCTGGCTATGATGCCATGCACAACCTTGTAAGGAAGGGTTTGGTTCAGAACTTACCCCTCACTCTCCAACAGGTGCAAAGACTGTCTAAGATCCCATGTGATGCTTGTCAGAAGGCAAAGGGAAAACGTATCCCTTTTCCTAAAGAAAGCAAAACTAGGATCCGTGCCCCATTACAACGCCTTCACTTGGACATCATGGGGCCATTTAATATTAGGGGGCTTGCGTGGGGAGTTTTATGTTCTGTGTCTCACTGACCAATACTCTGGCTATGCTGAGGTATTGTGCTTGAGAACCAGGGAGGAAGCTCCCTTAGCAGTTCAAACTACCATCCTCAGATGGATGACTCAGCTGCATGGATTTGTTTTCAAGTGTCTTAGGTCTGACAGGGCTAAGGAATTTATAGTGAAGTGGTTCGAGGATTGGTTAGCATCGGTTGGTGCTGTGCATGAATTGTCCATGGCTTACACTGCTCAGCAGAATGCGACTGTGGAACGGTACAATGGGGTCCTTCAGAACGTAGCTAGGAGCATTCACTTGGAGTCTAAGCTCACTAAGTCCTTCTGGCCCTATGCCTTCCTCGCCGCGTGTTACCTACGCAACCGGCTGCCTAATCAGGGTGACAAGACTCCTTATGAGTTGTTCTTTGGGGTTCTACCTGATGTATCGTTATTGCGCGTGTTCGGGTGCCCATGCTATGTTACCTTGGTGAATGGGAAGAAGCGCAATAAGCTTGACGAAAGGGCGTTATCTGGTAGACTGGTTGGGTATTCTCTGGTGAGTAAGGGTTATTTTGTTTGGGTTCCGAAGTTGCGCCAGGTGGTAGAGAGTCGTGATGTGCTCTTCTATGAACAGTTTAGCTATAACTGTATCCCTGGGCTCTTTCCCTATGATGGATCTCAGTATTTTTCTCGCACCCCTGCCGTTATCATCGGTTAAGGGCTTGATACTACTGACAATGTCCTGGGCCCTTTACCAACCCGATTGTTGACCGCTTTACTGGTCATGGGATGACGATGCGTCCCAGGCCAGGTAATGATGGTGCTGTATCGCGTGCGGCGGCATTGGGCCAGGGGGAGTCTGATGTTCCTTCAAGCTCTAATTTATTCGAATCTCAGGGGGTCGCCGGGCCTTCCTCTGCGCCACGTTTCGTCGGTGAAGTCGTAGGATTAGGACAGCCTCGGGTCATAGTGGAACCTAGTACAGGTCCACTGCCCACTAGTCGCCACCCCCTGTCCACCTATTCGGATAGCTCGCGGGAGTTGTTGATCACTTCACCCCCTGCTATACCTGGTGGTTTATACCGGACCAGGCATTGCGACGATGTGGCCGTCACAGATGATGTGAGTGATGACCTCGAACACTGGTCCGGGTCAGATACTGCGTATGGCTGGGGTGTTCCAGTGTACCCAGGCTTCGACGATTTAGAGGCAAAGGAGGCCGGCCTTGTTCAACCACGCATGAGTGCTGCGCTGGGGGCTTTATTACCGGTTACTGCTGATACTGCTGATATCCCCGCTGCCCATGTACAAGTACACTGCTTGTACGTGGGGCTTTTATTTCTACCTCTACTGAACTCTCTTATAAAGCTGCAATGTTACCTACCAACCCTGACAGAGA
Organism: Microglena sp. YARC; assembly: GCA_022414725.1. Classification (NCBI taxonomy): domain Eukaryota; kingdom Viridiplantae; phylum Chlorophyta; class Chlorophyceae; order Chlamydomonadales; family Chlamydomonadaceae; genus Microglena; species Microglena sp. YARC. Next base: position 38,785 of record JAJSRW010001672.1, on the reverse strand, counting down.
TCTCTGGCTGCAGGCTATGAAGGATGAGATGGCCTCCCTCCATGCTCATGGCACTTGGGTCCTCACTCCACAGCCTCCTAGGCAGAGGATTCTATCTGGCAGATGGTTATTTGTCAAGAAACATGGGGCTGATGGTTCTTTGCGTTTTAAAGCTCGTTTTGTAGTTCGTGGTTTTCTGCAACGTCCTGGGCTGGACTACCATGATGTATATGCCCCCGTCTCCTCTAAAGCAGGTCTTCGTGTGCTCCTTGCTGCCATCACTCATAGGAAGATGTTTGTGAGGCAGCTGGACATCAAGACTGCATTCTTGAATGCCAAGCTGGAACCTGGTCTGGACCTGTTCTGTTACCAGCCTGAGGGCTTTCAAGAACTTGGTCCTGACAATGTTCCCCTTGTGTGCAAGCTGATTAAATCTCTTTATGGTTTGAAGCAGGCACCCAGGGCTTGGAGCAAAGATGTAAAGCAGGTTTTGGTTGCCCACGGTTTTACCATGTGCAAAGCTGAACCTGCTCTGTATTTCAGGAGGGATTCTACTGGTGGGTGGAGCTATGTCCTGACCTATGTGGATGACTTCATCTGTGCTTTTAGTGAGCTGCATAGGTATGCCTTGCTGATCGAGGCTATGGAAGCAGCTGGGTGGGAAGTCAAGGAAATGGGTGTACCTGTCCAGTTCCTTTCATTGGACATGACTTGTACACTTGATTCTGACGGCAGGTGTGTTAAGATCAACCTCTCCCAGCACTCCTACATTGTTGAGCTGGTGGAGCAGTTTGGTCTCACTGCTGCTACAAAACCCAAGTTTTCAGTTCCCATGGCCAAGTGCACTGTCACTGATCCTCCTGGAGAACCTCTGGCCTCTAATAGCCAGTACCTCTCTCTTGTGGGGGCTTTGCTGTACCTGGCTACCTGCACAAGGCCTGATATTTCTTTTGCTGTGAGCTACCTGTCCAGGTTTTCTGCTCAACCCACTGCCCCCCTGTGGGCTGCAGCCAAGCGCTTGCTTTTGTATTTGAGAGAACATTCCCATCTGGGCCTCACTTACACTCACAGCCCTGGTTTCTCTTTTACTGTCTTTAGTGACTCATCCTTTGCTGATGATGGGTCTGACAGGAGATCTCAGACTGGCTATGCTGTGCTTGCTGGAGGCTGCCTTGTGAACTGGATGAGCAAAAGGCAACCCACTGTTGCTGTTAGCTCCAGTGAGGCTGAGTATCAGGCCCTGTCTCAGACTGCCAGGGAGGTGCAATGGTTGAAAAAGTTGAGAATTGATCTCGGGCTGCCTTGTGACCTGGTCACCATTCAGGGTGACAACTTGGGGTCCTTGAGCTGGGCCAATGACTGTCAGCTGCTCCCTCGCAACAAGCACATTGATGTCATCCATCACTATATCCAGGAGCTGGTGGAGGATGGCCAGGTGGATGTTGCCTATGTTAACACTAAGGACAACTGTGCTGACCCCTTCACCAAGCCCCTTGATCCTATGGTGTTCTGGCGTTTCATTCGCATGTTTGGAATGACTGCTTCTCCTTAAACCAATTTTTTTTGGTTACATGTATTCTAGAATTTTGGTCACATGTATTCTGGAATTTTTGGTTACATTTTAGGGTTTCTTTGGTTACATTTAGAGTTTCTTTAAGTTATCATTGATTGGCATTAGGTTCCTATTCCCGGATCGGGTTTTCTATACCGTTGTTACCCGACTTTGATACTTAGTTGTCCTCTTATATCCACTTGGCAATTTTGGTTCTTTGCCTTGCTTCATACCTTCCCTTACACCCTTCGGGTTTCATTTGAAGTTTCTCTCGATTTTTTTTTCCGGAGTTCTTTGATTTTTTTTTTAATTTGTTACATATAGTTCTATGTCACCAGTGCCATAGGTGGAGTAGTACTATTGTATGTCACCTGTGTCATAGGTGGAGTATCAGCATGTATAGCGGTGCTCTCACGCGTTTTATGACTTGGTGACTACTTATGTACTCCCTTAGAACTATCGGCTCTCCTGAGCCAGCTTCCCGTGGGACTGAGTCATCTTGAGATGACTCAGTGGCAGCTTCCTGTCACCTACGTCTCCGGTCTGATCTGTACCCTGTTAGGTTCCTGTCTACCGCCTCCTTTCACCACAGGTGCCCCTTTATGGGTCTCCTGTGTCTGTAACGTTATCCTTGTCTCCGTGTATAGATTGGTGCGTCTGTTCCGCTGCTTTAATCTACTGTCCACTCTACCGGAGTGATTTCAAGCTGATACCCCCTATCCCCACTCCTATTCGATCTGTTCATTGATAGAATACCCGAATGAAAACAATCTCCAGATTTTTTGAAGAGGGATTAGCCCCATTAAAATGTCCGTCCGTTCGTCCGTGTGTCACCAACCACATTTTCAGGTTTTATGAAAAACATCAAAAAATTGAACATTCTAAATTTTTGATGAATTATAAGACTTATTTATAGCGGACAAATTCTCACCAGAGCACACATGAGCATCGCAATTCACGAAAAGGAGCTCAGGTTGGGCCAAAAAGCTACAATTATCGGTTAACAATTTGATTTCAGGGTGTTTTTAGCTAACATTTCAAATTTGAACCACTTCAACATGTTCGTATACATAGGTTTGGGAGCAGAATTGTCGTAAAAAATTCGAGGCGAAACATGTAAGCATCACAATGGACGAAACATTCCCCTAGGGCACTTGTGCTATAATTAGCCCACGGATCCCACCTCAGGGCCGTGCGTGGGGCAGGGGCGGGGGCCACCGGGCGGGGGCGGGGGCAGGGGCGGGGGCAGGGGCCACCGGGCGGGGGCAGGCGCACGCCACGCCACCTGCCGCTGGCCAAAAAACCGTTCAGGAGGACGGGGCAAACCCACCGGGACATACCCGGTGGGACATACTGTTCACGGGGGCAGGGGCAAGCCACGCCACCTGCCGATGGCCAAAAACCCGTTCAGGAGGACGGGACATATCGTTCACGTCGGGGCTGGGCCGAAACATGCAATATCTTGTACACATCCCGTAAAATCAATCATACATCTGATTGGCCTCATTTTTCTTGCATCAAATTCTTCAAAAAAAAGTCACTCTACACACATGCATTTCATTACATTACAGAAACGTTCAATACTGCTGAAAAATCAACAACCCTTCAAAAACTCTCTTTTTCGTCACTTTATAGTTAACAATGCTAAATCATCAATCCATTCGTTGGAATTCAATCAATTTAAAGCCTCCAGGCGCCCTTCAAATTTTATCCTATTCGAATTGATACAATTTAAAGCAATTACATGCATTCAAACCACGTAAATTAAATTAAATGGAAAGGAATAAATCGAATTAAAATAACACAACATTAAATACAATTCAATTTTATTAATATAATACATTGAATTAAGGATTCGAATAATTTCATTCGGGACGCGCCTCCAGGCGCCCTTAATTGAATCGTTCCTCCAATCCAAGCTCCCAAATGTAGGGACTGAGCTTAGGGGAAAGATTCTGCAACTGTTACTCTATGCTGATGACCTAGCTATGATGGCAGAATCCCCGGCAGATATGCAAGCGATGCTTGACTGCCTGAGAGATTTCTGCGAGGCTACTAAGATGGCTGTGAATATGAAGAAAACTGAGATTGTCGTTTTCAACAAGCAATTCTGTGATGAGGCCCGCATGGATCCTGATTACAAATTTGTCTATGATGGAGCACAACTTTCTACAAAGTTATCTTTTATCTACTTGGGATCCCTCTTTGTGGATGGTGACTCAAGCAATCGTGCAAAAGCTGCTTTTTCTAGGATGCTCACTAAGGCCCAAAAGGCACACCACATGCTCCGTAGGCGATGCCATACTATGGAGATATACAATATTGATATTCTCACCCACCTGTTTGATTCTCTTGTACAACCTATCCTGAATTTTGGCTGTGAGGTGTGGGCTCCTTCTATTCTGAACAACACACTTATCGCAAATGACCATGCTTGTGAGAAATGGCATAGAGGTATACTTCAACAAATGTTGGGTGTTTGCCAATCTACTACATCTAATATTATCATGGAAGAGCTGGGTAGAACCCCGTTGTGTTTTGCTTGGCTTAAACAAGCTTTGCGCTTCTGGAACAAGACCATACATAAAGAACCTGAGGATCTCATTATAATGGCTCTTGAGGAATCTTTTGACTCCAACACTGGGTGGGTTTAACTTACGTTGTGCTCTTCACAAGCTAGGATCCAGTAAAAACCTCAACATTTTGGAGGCTGTCGATGTCGAAGGTATTATGTCTGAAGTTTTTGAGTCATGGAGGTTTAAGTAACCAAGTGACACCAATGCAGTTAGAGACATCCCTGATGAGAGAAGGGTTGGCTTTAAACGCCTCCGATACCAAAAATGGTTCGCAGCCAACAGCAGTGATGAGAATGGCTTGATTCCCTTTGCATCCGCCTTACATAAGCAGGATCAGATTCGTTCTATAGCACAGTTTAGAATGGGTTCCCATTGGCTGAACACAGAAAGAATGAGGGTGGTGGATAGAGCACACATCCCTCGCTCAATGAGGCACTGTCAAATGTGTGGGTTCCAAAAACCTGAGGATGAAATGCATATGTTTGAGTGCCCTTTTTATAATGATATTCGCCTTCGCTACCAGAAGCTGTTTACAGATATTTATAGGCATGTCCATGAGGATACCGACTTAACCGTATGGAATGTGGAATTCTGCGATTCCACATTCAGAACCTTTATGAATGGAAATGGCACTAAGTCTTTTTGGAGCAAACCTAGCCGACTATCTTTCTACTTGTAGAAGAGCAAGACAGGAAGCCCTGGACTGCTTAGTGGCACCGTAATTTATTATCCCTTTTTTTCTTCTTGTGACTTCTCATTTGTTAGCTTCTTACCTCCGCCACTGTGAGTGGTTGAGATCTGGGTCCTGCTCTAGGGGGTTTAATACCTACGCCACCAAAACGGTGGTTGGGAGTTTGGTTTGTTTGTCCTCGACACACCCCTGATGTAATGGGGTTTTTTGCTTTGTGGGTGCTTTTTCTTTTTGTTTAAAGCACAGAGTCTCATGGTTCTCTAGTTATGTCTCCTTGATTCCGCCTCTAACGACTATGGCAGGGAGCTTGTCTGCCGTGGTCAACAGGGGTAGTGGTGAATGTTCGTTTGGTCGTGGGTTGGTATCTCTCACCAACCCTAAGTGCGCCTACTTGGCATATTGTAGGAGGGGCACCACCATTCGAACTGAATCCTCCGTGTCGCTGGTTTGTGTCGGGAGACCCACCTCCTGGGGTGAAAGTCCTTTCACAACTAAAAAAAAAAAAAATACACCCTCACGGTGTCAAGTAGACTTTAACATGTAATGTAATGTAATGTAATGTAATGTAATGTAATGTAATGTAATGTAATGTAATGTAATGTAATGTAATGTAATGTAATGTAATGTAATGTAATGTAATGTAAAGTAATGTAATTGGAATAGCAGGGAGGAAATGGAATTGGAAGACGGTGAGCATCCAAGGGTTGGATGAAAACCATGAATGGAAGTAATCCAATCCAATGATAAATTCATCAGAAACTCATGCAGTTGTTAAGGAAATTGCCTTCATTCCCAAAACGATGGGTTAGATCGGAACTTGCGGAAAATCTCAGTTTACAAAACTGAACTCAAGTCTAAAATGAAACTGACTCACTGCTGCAGGATTTAGCAGTCCGTTTAATTAGTCCCTTTAGCCTATTTGGCCTACCCCTGGACTGTAACAAACACACATAGTGTGTTATTACTAGGGATAGGCAATATGATATCATATGATATCATGTCATCATATTATATCATACGATGCCGGCGGTATGACTAGGTAACTTTGGCCTACGGCATCATATCATATGATATTAAATCATATGTTATTTGTATGATATCATATGATATCATACTCGTCTTTGGTCAGCATCATATGATTTGCCGGTCCCTAGTTAGTAGTTATTACTGCTTGTTCCCAATAATGATAATGATAACGATAACGTCTGGTGGGGCGTGGTGTTAAGGGAGCCCGTCGTACGCGGGTGGTGAGTGGTCTCCTACCTCAACTGGACAAGCTACCATCGCGGTTGACGACGACCTGCAACGCCAAGAGCGACTGATGGGGGAGTCGAATCCCCGACTCTTCATTCTTAGGCGATCTGGTCTACCACTAGACCATTGTAAATCACTGAAAGAGGCTGCTTGTTCCCAAAGTTTGCCGGTCCCTAGTTATTACTGCTTGTTCCCAAAGCTGCTATGTGATTCCCGCGTGTTCCAAAATCTGTGCCAAGACTCGCGTGCACCTCCCACTCCAAGACCGTCTTTTGGGGGCTATGCATGGCAGCTTCCGGCCAGCTCCAACAGCCAGCCACTGGCTCAGTTCGATTGCAAACTCCACTTTGAAGTGTGGGAGGTGCACGCTGGTCTTGGAATTGTTTCTTTTTTAGGCTACGCATGGCAGCTTCCGGACAGCTCCAGTAGCCAGCCACCGCACTGGGTCAAACTCAAATCTTGCAGCTTGTTTTGCCTGTCATGTTGGCTTTCATACGAAGTACCTAGCGTCTAGCTGTCATTTTGGTTTTTATACGAAGTACCTAGCGTCTAGCTGTCATGTTGGCTTTCATACGAAGTACCTAGCGTCTAGCTGTCATGTTGGCTTTCATACAAAGTACCTAGCGTCTAGCTGTCATGTTGGCTTTCATACGAAGTACCTAGCTTCAGTTTTGGCCCAAAGTCAGGGAAAAGGAGCTGCATAGAAGCTTCTACGCGTATCCCCCAAAAGAAGCAGTGTTTCTTGGGAGGGGTCATCACTGACTGATGAGCCACAGAGTGTGGTGGAGTGCAAGAGGCGGGGTCAATCGTGTGTTTATGTGGGTATTGCATGGGGGGACTTGGAATTGGAAGATGGTGAGCAACCCCGAGTTGGCTGTATAAGCATGAAACTATCAAATCAAATGATAAAGTCATAAAGTCATGAAACTCATGTCTCAAAATAATACCTGATTCGCTGATGCAGGATGCAGCAGTACAAAAAGGTACAGCAGTTTGAAAAGGCGCCGCAGGAAGAGTTGCTGCCCCAAATGAAGCCCAAGTTGTGGTGCATGAGGGGAAAGGTAATTACGCCCACAAAGAGTTGTATACCTGAGTAGTATAGCCGACACATACACACACGCCCTAGTTGTTTCTGTATCTGTACTGCTTTTGCATCGCTGAAATTCTTGTTTGGTTGTGCCTCGTATCTGTATCTGTAGTGCTTTTGTATGGCTGGAATCCTTGCTTGGTTCCTCCTTGCACCTATATCTGCACTTCTTTTGCATTGCTGGAATCCTTGGGTGGTAGGTTGTACCTTGTACCTTTATCTGTCCTGCTTTTACATTGCTGGAATCCTTGGTTTGTTGATCTTGCCTTGTATCTGTATCTGTACAGCTTTCGCAGTGTTGGAATTGTTGGTTTGTTGGCCGTGCCCTGTATCAATACCTGCACATACTGTTTTTGCATTGCTGTAATCCTTGCTTGGTTGGTCGTGCCATGTATATGTATCTTAAAATGGACTGCTTTTGCATTACTGGAAACCTTGATTGGTTGGTCATGCCCTGTATCTGTATCTGTACTGCATTGCATTGCTCACTTTGCTTTCAGCCTGACAACCTTTATCTTGCATTGTATTGCTCACTGTGCTTTCAGCCTGACAACCTTCATCTTGCATTGTATTGCTCCCCGTGCTTTCAGCCTGACAACCTTCGTCTTGCATTGTATTGCTCACTTTGCTTTCAGCCTGACAACCTTCATCTTGCATTGTATTGCTCCCCGTGCTTTCAGCCTGACAACCTTCGTCTTGCATTGTATTGCTCACTGTGCTTTAAGCCTGACAACCTTCATCTTGCATTGTATTGCTCCCCGTGCTTTCAGCCTGACAACCTTCGTCTTGCATTGTATTGCTCACTGTGCTTTCAGCCTGACATCCTTCATCTTGCATTGTATTGCTCATTCACTGTGCTTTCAGCCTGACAACCTTCATCTTGCATTGTATTGCTCACTGTGCTTTCAGCCTGACAACCTTCATCTTGCATTGTATTGCTCCCCGTGCTTTCAGCCTGACAACCTTCGTCTTGCATTGTATTGCTCACTGTGCTTTCAGCCTGACAACCTTCATCTTGCATTGTATTGCTCATTCACTGTGCTTTCAGCCTGACAACCTTCATCTTGCATTGTATTTCTCACTGCGCTTTCAGCCTGAAAAACTAAAACCCCATGGTGAAATGTGTATACTCCTATTCCTAAAGCCACGCCGACTTGGCATTTATCTTTCTTTCTTTCTTTCTTTATATACGACTCTTGTCTACTGCGTGAGCCACCTCAGTACATCATGGGTAGCAGACGACTAGAGCATGTCTTACTTATGGCGGCGACTTAGTATGAAGGGCGCCTGGAGGCGCGTCCCGAATGAAATGAAATTAATTCTGAATTCAATTGATTTTAATTGATTTTAGTTTAATTTTACTTATTTAATGTTGTGTTATTTTATTCGATTTTATTCTTACCTATGGAGGCGACTTAGTACTTATCAAGATCCCGCCCCCGACGTGCGTCTGACGAGATTCAAACCCACCCACTCCGGGACATGCATTATTGTCAGGAACTACTAGGCTACGGGAGCTCTGAGGACATCTTATAAGCTAGTAGTTCCTGACATTAACGGGAGCGCCTCAGGAACCATCATCTTTGTAAGGCTCACGTTGCACTGCTCTCTGTGTGCTGTTCTGCCTAAAATGTATGTATTTTTACAGTCCAGGAGTAGGCAGCAGGCTAAAGGTACTTGTCCAACCTTATATCTATGCAGAGGCAGCAGCTGGAGTAGCTACGCCACACACACACATACATACTAACCCACACACACAAACTCCCAGACCTACCCCCACCCACCCACCCCCCACCCCTCCCCTCCCCACACACCCTTCTTGCCCAACCTTGTATCTATGTAGAAGCAGTAGCTGGAGTAGCAGCAGAAGCATCAAATTCAGATACCGAGGCAGGAGCAACAGCAGCAGGAACGGCAGCAACAACAACAGGTTCAGCAGTAGAGACGGTCACCAAGCGAGAGAATAAGGCGATACCCGCGGAAAACGTGGAGCTTGTTCAGAATACCGCAAGGTGCTGCTTCTGCTGCTGGGCTGCTTATCCCGCTGCCCCGAGAGGAGCTCCAGAATAAACCCAGTGGATGGATCATAAGGACCGCAGCGACCTAGCTCTTCCATGGCGGTCAAAATATGGCTGATGGTACATGCCATACCTTGAGCTACTATTAGGGCACCTTGGTCATCCATTGGGGTTCCAGCATTAGCACGAATTTAATCCCACAATCAAATTATCACCCCTTATGAAGCAATGATTTAATTTTATTGTAGAATTAAATGATCATTGTAGCACGAACTCAGGTCTCCCGTTGGTAAAACGATTGTTTGGGTTTCAGGTCATCAGTGCTTTTTCTATTGAAGTCCTTACTATACGGTTGGGCAAGTCCATTAAGCCTATTTGGCCTACCCCTGGATTGTAACATACATACATACATACATACATACATACATACATACATACATACATACATACATACATACATACATACATACATACATACATACATACATACATACATACATACATACATACATACATACATACATACATACATACATACATACATACATACATACATACATACATACATACATACATGAATGTAGTAGCTCTATATTCATGTATGTAGGTAAACCAGCAGGGTGTGTGGGTGTGTGGGTGTGTGTGTGTGTGGGGGGGGGGATTCAAGGGGTATTGGCTTGGCACCATATACAAGGAAATAATAGCTATGTAGGTAAACCAGCAGGGGTGTTGGGGTTCCAGTTGGTCGGCCCTTGACATGACATGACATAACATGACATGACATGACATGACATGACATGACATGACATGACATGACATGACATGACATGACATGACATGACATGACATGACATGACATGACATGACATGACATGACATGACATGACATGACATGACATGACATGACATGACATGACATGACATGACATGACATGACATGACATGACATGACATGACATGACATGACATGACATGACATGATATGACATATACATACATACATACATATATAACTACATAAGCCCGTCCTATCACAAATGGGCAAGTCCCTTGAGCCTATTTGGCCTACCCCTAGACTGTAACATACATTCATAAGCCCGTCCTATCACGATTGGGCAAGTCCCTTGAGCCTATTTGGGCTACCTGTAGACTGTAACATACATACATAACATACATACATACATAACATTCTTACCTCCGCCACTGTAAGTGGTTGAGATCTGGGTCCTGCTCTAAGGGGTTTAATACCTACGCCACCAAAACGGTGGTTGGGAGTTTGGTTTGTTTGTCCTCGACACACCCCTGATGTAATGGGGTTTTTTGCTTTGTGGGTGCTTTTTCTTTTTGTTTAAAGCACAGAGTCTCATACACCCTCGCGGTGTCAAGTAGATTTTAACATGTAATGTAATAACTACATAAGCCCGTCCTATCACAAATGGGCAAGTCCCTTGAGCCTATTTGGCCTACCCCTGGACTGTAACATACATTCATAAGTCCGTCCTATCACGATTGGGCAAGTCCCTTTAGCCTATTTGGGCTACCTCTAGAGTCTAGACTGTAACATACATAGATAACTACATAAGCCCGTCCTATCACAAATGGGCAAGTCTCTTTAGCCTATTGGGCCTACCCCTGGACTGTAACATACATGCATAAGCCCTTCCTATCACGATTGGGCAAGTCTCATTAGCCTATTTTGCCTACCCCTAGACTGTAAGATGCATACATAACTACACAAACCCGTCCTATCACGATTGGGCAAGTCCCTTTAGCCTATTTGGCCTACCCCTGGATTGTTAGATAGATATGCTCCCTCAGGTCTACTACTCCTATAGAAAACGGTTGTTGGGAGTTTGGTTTGTTTGTCCTCGACACACCCCTGATGTAATGGGTTTTTTTGCTTTGTGGGTGCTTTTTCTTTTTGTTTAAAGCACAGAGTCTCATACACCCTCGCGGTGTCAAGTAGACTTTAGCATGTAATGTAATGTAATGTAATGTAATGTAATGTAAAGTAATGTAATGTAATGTAATGTAATGTAATGTAATGTAATGTAATGTAATGTAATGTAATGTAATGTAATGTAATGTAATGTAATATAATGTAATGTAATGTAATGTAATGTAATGTAATGTAATGTAATGTAATGTAATGTAATGTAATGTAATGTAATGTAATGTAATGTAATGTAATGTAATGCAATGTAATGTAATGTAATGTAATGTAATGTAATGTAATGTAATGTAATGTAATGTAATGTAATGTGATGTAATGTAATGTAAGATACATATGCTCCCTCAGGTCTACATTCCCACCCACCCACCCACCCACACTGACATGTACCTGACCTGATAACCCACACACCCACCCACCCACACTAACACGTACCCGACCTACTACCCACCCACCCACCCACACTAACATGTGCCTGGCCTACACACCCACCCACCCAGCAGCAGTAGACCTACCCACCCACCCACATATGCTCCCTCAGGTCTACATTTCCTTTATAATTTGTTAAACTCTTGGTGTTGACGGTTTGACGCCCAATTGCTGGCGTATGTAACCTTGTAAGAGTGTTTATTGTTCTTCATTTTTTATTACCGGTATCCCGTGTCAACGAATGGCTCAATGGTAGAATGGTAGATCTCGTTGAAACAAGAAGGTGCGGGGTTCGAATCCTCATGGGTGCGCGTTCGCGGTGGCTGTCAACCGCCATGGTAGCTTTGTTTAGGTTAAGTAGCAGCCCGTTCTCTAGCCTCGTAATACGGGGCTCCCTTGACACCACGCCCCACCAGGCGTTATCATTACTTATATTTGTATACTAACCTTAGTGTATTTATATGATTCAAAATAGGTCATGTCTACATTTTCTTTACATCATGTTGCACAAGGGTTTCTGTCGCATTCTGAAGCTGCACCCAGTTGCAAACCGCACATGTCTACATTGTATCTACATCTTGCTCCACAGAGGTTTCTGTCGCATTCTGAAGCTGCACCCAGTTGCAAACCGCACATGTCTACATTGTATCTACATCTTGCTCCACAAGGGTTTCTGTCGCATTCTGAAGCTGCACCCAGTTAGGGAATGTCTACCAGGGTACTTCAAATGGCCAAATTGGCCAGCGCTTTAGCGCACTTAAAAACAAAAAAACTGCGCTGTGTAGTGCAAAAAGCGCAGAAATTGCTTGCTGCGCCCTCAAGGATGCAAAAAACTGCGCTTAAAGCGCAGAGGGGGTCAAAACGTCAGCGCTCAAAAGTGCGCGCTTTGAATTACCCTGATGTCTACTAACCGTTATACGATTATATATGTATACTGCCCTTAAAGATGTCTATTTACCGCTGTTACATTACATTTCATGTTGATGTACTTGTTGATGTACGTTGTTGATGTTCATGCTGATGTACGTTACATTTCATGTTCATGTACTTGACACCACGAGGGTGTATGAGACTCTGTGCTTTAAACAAAAAGAAAAAGCACACACAAAGCAAAAAACCCCATTACATCAGGTGTGTGTCGCTATATTATATATATCCGTCTACTGATGGTGACTACTGCTAGCTCCGGCTTACGCAGTGGTGTCCTTAACTTCACGTCCTGAGAGTGGCGCATTACTCGGATGTAACAATTTCAATTTCATGGTTGGTGGCTGGCCACACACGCGCACACACTCACTCTCACACACACACACACAATTTCAATATCCGTCTACTGCCCTTAGCACATTTATATTCATCATAGCATATGTCTACATTTTCTTAACATCATGCTCCACAAGGGTTTCTGTCGCATTAGGAGCTGCACCCAGTTGCAAACCGCACACATCTACATTTTCTTAACATCATGCTCCACAAGGGTTTCTGTCGCATTCTGAAGCTGCACCCAGTTGCAAACTTGCTTCACACAGAAGCCTGGAAGCGCTATTATGCCAAGCACCGCCACCCGAGGGATACCGTCTGGGTGGCACACCACTGCCAGGCCTGTGGAGGGTGGTGGTGGTGGGGTGGGTGGGGGAGGGGTGTGTGGGAGTGGCCGTCTGTGTGTGGTGTGGAGGGTGGGTGGGTGGTGGGGGTGGGGTGGGTGGGGAGTGGCTGTCTGTGTGTGGTGTGGAGGGTGGGTGGGTGGTGGGGGTGGGGGTGGGGGAGGGGTGTGTGGGGAGTAGATGTCTGTGTGTGGTGTGGAGGGTGGGTGGGTGGTGGTGGTGGGGTGTGTGGGGAGTGGCTGTCTGTGTGTGGTGTGGAGGGTGGGTGGGTGGTGGTGGGGGGTGGGGGAGGGGTGTGTGGGGGGGTGGCTGTCTGTGTGTGGTGTGGAGGGTGGGTGGGTGGTGGTGGTGGGGGGGGGAGGGTGTGTGGGGGGGTGGCTGTCTGTGTGTGGTGTGGAGGGTGGGTGGTGGTGGTGTGTGTGTGGTATGCGTTTGCGTTTCTCTCACCCAAGGGATGCTGATGGGTGGCAGACCACTGCGAGGCATGGAGATGGTCTGTTTGTGTGTGTGTGTGTGTGTGCGTGGGGGTGGGGGTGTGTGTGTGGGGGGGTCTGTCTGTGTGTGGTGTGGAGTGTGTGTGTTTCTATGCTGCTTCACACAGAAGCCTGGAAGCGCTATGATGTCAAACACTGCCACTCAAGGGATGTTGTCTGGGTGGCACACCACTGCCAGGCCTGTGGAGGGTTGTTGTTGTTGTTGGTGGTGGTGGTGGTGGTGGTGTGTGTGTGGGGGGGGTCGTGTGTGTTTGTTTGTGAGGTGTGTTTGTGTTTCTATGCTGCTTCACGCAGAAGCCTGGAAGCGAAGTGATGCCATGCACCGCCACCCAAGGGATGCCGTCTGGGTGGCACACCACTGCCAGGCCTGTGGTGGGTCGGTGGTGGTGGTGTGTGTGTGTGTGTGGGGGGGGGGGGGGGGGGGGAGGGTTCGTGTGTGTGTGTGTGTTGGTGAGGTGTGTTTGTGTTTCTATGCTGCTTCACGCAGAAGCCTGGAAGCGATGTGATGTCAAGCACCGCCACCCCAGAGACGCCGTCTGGGTGGCACACCACTGCCAGGCCTGTGGAGGGTTGGTGGTGGTGGTGGTGGTGGTGGTGGTGTGTGTGTGTGTGTGTGTGTGTGTGTGTGTGTGTGTGTGTGTGTGTGTGGGGGGGTCTGTCTGTGTGTGGTGTGGTGTGTGTGCATTTCTATGCTGCTTCACACATGAACCTGGAAGCGCTACGATGTCAAACACTGCCACTCAAGGGATGCCGTCTGGGTGGCACACCACTGCCAGGCATGTGGAGGGTTTGGTGGTGGTGGTGGTGGTGGTGGTGTGTGTGTGTGTGTGTGTGTGTGTGTGTGTGTGTGTGGGGGGGGGGGGGTCGTGTGTGTGTGTTTGTGAGGTGTGTTTGTGTTTCTATGCTGCTTCACGCAGAAGCCTGGAAGCGATGTGATGCCAAGCACCGCCACCCAAGGGATGCCGTCTGGGTGGCACACCACTGCCAGGCCTGTGGAGGGTGTGTGTGGGGGGGAGGGGTTGGGGGTGGGGGGGTTGTGTGTGTGTATGTGTGTGGTGTGTGGGGGTGGGGTGGGGGTCGCGTTGTGTGTGTGTTTGTGAGGTGTGTTTGTGTTTCTATGCTGCTTCACACATGAACCTGGAAGCGATGTGATGCCAAGCACTGCCACCCAAGGGATGCCGTCTGGGTGGCACACCACTGCCAGGCCTGTGGAGGGTGTGTGTGGGGGGTGTTTGGGGGTGGGGGGGGGTTGTGTGTGTGTATGTGTGTGGTGTGTGGGGGTGGGGGTGGGGTGGGGGTCGCGTGTGTGTGTGTGTTTGTGAGGTGTGTTTGTGTTTCTATGCTGCTTCACACATGAACCTGGAAGCGATGTGATGCCAAGCACCGCCACCCAAGGGATGCTGTCTGGGTGGCACACCACTGCCAGGCCTGTGGTGGGTCGGTGGTGGTGGTGGTGTGTGTGTGTGTGTGTGTGTGTGTGTGTGTGTGTGTGTGTGTGTGGGGGGGGGGGGTCGTGTGTGTGTGTTTGTGAGGTGTGTTTGTGTTTCTATGCTGCTTCACGCAGAAGCCTGGAAGCGATGTGATGCCAAGCACCGCCACCCAAGGGATGCCGTCTGGGTGGCACACCACTGCCAGGCCTGTGGAGGGTGTGTGTGTGTGGGGTGGGGTGGGTGTGGGGGGGTGTTGTGTGTGTGTGTGTGTGTGGGGGGGGGGGGGGGGTATGTCTATGGCTGTGCGTGTGGTGTGTTTTTGTGTTTCTCTCACCCGATGGATGCCGCCTGGGTGGCAGACAACTGAGAGGCCTGTAGAGGGTGTGTGTGTGTGTGGTGTGGAAGGGGGGGTGTACGTATGTGTGTGTGTGTGTGGTGGTGTGTGTGTGCGTTTCTATGCTGCTTCACGCAGAAGCCTGGAAGCGATGTGATGCCAAGCACCGCCACCCAAGGGATGCCGTCTGGGTGGCACACCACTGCCAGGCCTGTGGAGGGTCGGTGGGTGTGGGGTGGGGGGGTGTTTGGGGGGGGGGGGGGGGTCGTGTGTGTGTATGTGTGTGGTGTGTGTGTGTGGTGTGGTGGGGGTGGGGGTGGGGTGGGGGGTTCTCTCACCCAAGGGATGCCGTCTGGGTGGCACACCACTGCCAGGCCTGTGGAGGGTGTGTGTGGGGTGTGTGGGGTGTGTTTGGGGGGTGTTTGGGGGGGTGTTTGGGGTGTTTGGGGGGGGGGGGTCGTGTGTGTGTGTGTTGTATGTGTGTGGTGTGTGTGGTGTGTGTGTGTGTGTGTGCGGGGGGAGGGGGGAGGGGGGGGGGGGGGGGTCTCTCACCCAAGGGATGCCGCCTGGGTGGCACACCACTGCCAGGCCTGTGGAGGGTGTGTGTGGGGGTGGTGTTTGGGGGTGGGGGTGTTTGGGGGGTGGGGGTGGGTGGGGGGGTCGTGTGTGTGTATGTGTGTGTGTGTGGTGTGTGTATGTGTGTGTGTGTGTGTGTGTGTGTGTGTGTGTGGGGGGGGGGGGTCGTGTGTGGTGTATGTGTGTGCGTGAGTGTGTGTATGTGTGTGTGTGTGTGTGTGTGTGTATGTGTGTGTGTGTGTGTATGTGTGGTGTGTGTGTGTGTGGGGGGGGGGGGGTTCTCTTACCCAAGGGATGCCGCCTGGGTGGCAGACCACTGAGAGGCATGTAGAGGGTGTGGGGGTGTGGGGGGTGTTTGGGGGGGGGGGTCGTGTGTGTGTATGTGTGGGTGTGTGTGTTGTGTGGGGGGGGGGGGGGGTTCTCTCACCCAAGGGATGCCGCCTGGGTGGCAGACCAACTGAGAGGCATGAAGAGGGTGTGTGGGGGTGGGGGGGTGTTTGGGGGGGGGGGGTCGTGTGTGTGTATGTGTGTGTGTGTGTGTGTGTGTGGGGGGTTCTCTCACCCAAGGATGCCGCCTGGGTGGCAGACCACTGAGAGGCATGTAGAGTGTGTGTGTGTGTGTGTGTGTGTGGTGGTGGTGGTGGTGGTGGGGTCTGTGTGTGTGTGTGGGGGGGGGGGGGGGGAGGGTGTATGTGTGTGTCTGCGAGACATGTAGAGTGTGTGTGTGTGTGGTGGGGAGGGTGGGTGGGTAGTGGTGTCTGTGTGTGGGTGATGTGGTTGGGATTGGTTTGGGTTGGTTGAGGTTTGTTGAGGAGATGTACCAACCTGGCATAAAGTCCAGCGCTTGTTGAGGGGCGTGAGTGGGTTGGGGTTGGGTTGGGTTGGTTTGGGGTTGGTTGAGGTTGGTTGGGGTTGGTTGGGGTGTTGTACCAACCTGGCATAAAGTCCAGCGCTTGTTGACGGGCGTGAGTGGGTTGGGGTTGGTTGGAGTTGGTTAAGGTTGGTTGGGTGATGCACCTACCTGGCATAAAGTCCAAAGCTTGTTGAGGGGCGCGAGTTTGGTTTGGGTTGGTTGGGGTTGTTAAGGTTGGTTGGGTGATTGTACCTACCTGGCATAAAGTCCAGCGCTTGTTGAGGGGCGTGAGTGGGTTGGGGTTGGTTGGGGTTGGTTGGGATTGGTTGGGATTGGTTGGGGTTGGTAGTGGTGATGTGCCTTACTGGCATAAAGTCCAGAGCTTGTTGAGGGGCGTGAGTGGGTTGGGGTTGGTTTGGTTTGGTTTGGCTCCGGGTTGGTTGAGGTTGGTTGGGGTTGGTAGTGGTATGTGCCTACCTGCATAAAGTCCCAGAGCTTGTTTGAGGGGCGTGAGTAGTTTTGGGTTGGTTTGGTTCTGGGTTGGTTGAGATTGGTTGGGGTTGGTTGGGGTGATGTGCCTACCTGGCATAAAGTCCAGAGCTTGTTGAAGGGCGTGAGTGGGTTCGGGTTGGTTTGGTTTGGTTTGGGGTTGGTTGAGGTTGGTTGGGGTTGGTTTAAGTTGGTTTGGCTCCGGGTTGGTTGAGGTTGGTTGGGGTTGGTAGTGGTGATGTGCCTACCTGGCATAAAGTCCAGAGCTTGTTGAGGGGCGTGAGTGGGTTTGGTTTGCTTTGGTTCCGGGTTGGTTGGGGTTGGTTGGGGTTGGTTGTGGTGATGTGCCTACCTGGCATAAAGTCCAGAGCTTGTTGAGGGGCGGAGAATGCTACGCTGGTCCATCTGTACTGCTGGAACTCATTAAAGTACAACATGTACATCTGCAGCGATGGGGACAGCATCAGAGTCAGGTTTCTGTCAAATAGGAGACTGTGAAAAGAATTAAGCGCAAGTACAGCAAGTGCGAAGGTACTTTATGTACATCTGCAGGTACAAGAGACTTCAAAAAGAATAGAACAGAAGTACAACAGACACAAAAGTACAACATGTACATCTGCAGCCATGGGAAAGCATCAGAGTCAGTTTCTGTAAAAAAAAAGGAAACGATAAAATAACAAAGCAGAAGTACAAAAATACCAAAGTACAACATGTACATCTGCAGCCATGGGGACAGCGTTGGGGTTAGACCTCAGCCTAACAAGAAACTGCCAGAATAATAAGGCAGAAATTACGACACGCACAAAGGTACAACATGTACATCTGAAGCCATGGGGACAGCGTCAGAGTCAAGATTGATCAAATAGGAACCTGTGGAAATAATAAAGCAGAAGTACAACTCACACGAAAGTACAACATGTACAGCTGCAGCCATGGGAACAGCATCAGAGTCAGGATTCTGTCAAATAGGAAACTGCGAAAATAATAAAGCAGAAGTACAACAGACACAAAAGTACAACATGTACAGCTGCAGACATGGGGACAGCATCAGAGTCAGGATTCTGCCAAATAGGAAACTGTGAAAATAATAGAGCAGAAGTGCAAAACACACGAAGGCACAACATGTTCATCTGAAGCCATGGAGACAGCATCAGAGTCAGGATTCTGCCAAATAGGAAACTGTGAAAATAATAGAGCAGAAGTGCAAAACACACAAAGGCACAACATGTTCATCTGAAGCCATGGAGACAGCATCAGAGTCAGGTTTTTATCCAATAGTTGACTATGAAAATAATAAAGCAGAAGTACAACACTTGCACAAAAGTACAAATGTACATCTGAAGCCATGGGGGCAGGATCAGAGTCAGGTTTGCGTCAAATAGTTGCCTGTGAAATTAATAAATGGAGTATGAGTCACACTCAAAAGTACAACATGTACATCTGCAGCCATGTGGACAGCGTTGGGGTTAGGTTTCAGTCTGACAAGAAACTGCCTAAATAATAAGCCAGGAATTACGACACGCAAAAAGGTACAACATGTACATCTGAAGCCATGGGGACAGCGTCAGCGTCAAGATTGATCAAATAGGAGACTGTGGAAATATTAAAGCGGAAGTACAACACACACATACAAAAGTACAACATGTTCATCTGAAGCCATGGGGGCAGGATCAGAGTCAAGTTTGTATCAAATAGTTGACTGCGAAAATAATAAAGCAGAAGTACAACAGACACAAAGTACAACATGTACATCTGCAGACATGGGGACAGCATCAGAGTCAGGTTTTTATCAAATAGTTGACTGCGAAAAGAATAGAGCAGAAGTACAACACTTGCACAAAAGTACAACATGCACATCTGCAGCTATGGGGACCTCATTCTAACAGGAGACTGTGAAAATAATAAAGCAGAAGTACAGCAAATACAGAAGTACAACATGTACATCTGAAGCCATGGGGGGCTCTGTCTAACAGGAGACTGTGAAAATAATAAAGCAGAAGTACAGCAAACACAGAAGTACAACATGTACATCTGAAGCCATGGGGGGCTCTGTCTAACAGGAGACTGTGAAAATAATAAAGCAGAAGTACAGCAAACACAAAAGTACAACATGTACATCTGAAGCCATGGGGGGCTCTGTCTAACGGGAGACTGTGAAAATAATAAAGCAGAAGTACAGCAAACACACAAAAGTACAACATGTACATCTGAAGCCATGGGGGGCTCTGTCTAACAGGAGACTGTGAAAATAATAAAGCAGAAGTACAGCAAACACACAAAAGTACAACATGTACATCTGAAGCCATGGGGGGCTCTGTCTAACAGGAGACTGTGAAAATAATAAAGCAGAAGTACAGCAAACACAAAAGTACAACATGTACATCTGAAGCCTTGGGGACAGCCTTGAGGTTAGACCTCTGTAATATAGGAGACTGTGAAAATAATACAGCAGAAATACGACACACACAAAAGTACAACATGTACATCTGCAGCCATTGGGACAGCATCGGGGCTAACCTCTGCCTAACAAGAAACAGTCAAAAGCACGACGCACACAATGTATATGCATATGCACAACAATGTAAATGTATATGCACAACAATGTAAATGAATATGCACAACAACATAAGCATTCACTCAACGGTAGAGCACTTCAACGCACACAATGTATATGCATGTGCAAAACACCATAAGTATTCGCTCAACGGAAGAGCACTTTGATGCACACAATGTATATGTACATGCACAACAATGTATGTGTATATGCACAACAATGTATGTGTATATGCACAACAACATAAGCATTCGGACAACTGTCAAAAGCACTTTGACGCACACAATGTATGTGCATGTGCACAACACCATAAGTATTCGCGCAACGGTAGAGCACTTCAACGCAGACAATGTATATGCATATGCACAACAATATATGTGTATATGCACAACAACATAAGCATTTGCACAACTGTCAAAAGCACTTTGACGCACACAATGTATATGCACATGCATATGCACACAAATTTATGTGTTTATGCACAACAACATAAGTATTCCTACAACTGTCAAAAGCACTTTGACGCACACAATAACCTGACCCACCCCCACTTATACTTACTGCAAGGTACATCACTTCCCCGCACACACAGCAGAATCTCATGAACAGACCCCCCCCCCCCCCCCCCTCCCTTTTCCCATACGCCCCCCCCCCCCCCCCCCTACCCACAGGACCCCCCAACCCCCAAAACCCACCGACCCCAACCACACCCAACAGAAACGAAATTAATACTTACTGCTAGGTACAGCACTTCCACTTCCATGCACACACAGCAGATGCCCATGAACAGACCCCACCCACACCCAACGGGAACAATGAGACTTACTGCTAGGTACAGCACTTCCACTTCCACTCCCATGCACACACAGCAGATGCCCATGAACAGACCCCACCCACACCCAACGGGGAAGAAGGATACTTACTGCTAGGTACAGCATTTCCACTTCCACTCCCCATGCACACACAGCAGATGCCCATGAACAAGACCCCCACCCACACCCAACGGGAAGAAGGATACTTACTGCTAGGTACAGCACTTCCACTTCCACTCCCATGCACACACAGCAGATGCCCGTGAACAGACCCCACCCACATCTAACCCACCGGACCCCACCCACACCCAACGGGGAAAATGATACTTACTGCTAGGTACAGCACTTCCACGCACACACAGCAGAAGCCCATGAAAAGTCGCTGCGAGTAGTAGGTCCTAACCAACCAGCTCCGGCTCTTGATATCCTGTTGGTTGGTTGGTTGGTTGGTTGGTTGGTTGGTTGGTTGGTTGGTTGGTTGCGTATGTTGGTAGATGGTGGTTGTTGGGTGCCAGGTTGGATGGATGGTGGGTGGGTGGATGGTGGGTGTGTGACCAAACAGCTCCAGCTCTTGATATCCTGCAAGGCCGCATCGAAGACAGAGGAGTGGTTGGATGGGTGGTTGGGTGGGTGGTTGGGTGGTGGTTAGTTGGTTGTTAGTTGGGTGGGTGGGTGACCAACCAGCTTCAGCTCTTGATAGCCTGAAAGCCAACATCAAAGACATACCAGTAAAAAACATGCAACAATTCAAATTCAAGTTCGCTTTGGTTACGTGGATGGTGGGTGGGTGGATGGTGGGTGGGTGGGTGACCAACCAGCTCCAGCTGTTGATATCCTGCTAGTCCGCATTGAAGCAAGAGCAGTGGTTAGTTGGTTGGTTGGCTTGACCAGTGTTTCATTTTTCAATGAAGCGTCGCCATGCCGTCGCCATGCCATAGAATTTTACACCCCCCGGACCCCCCGATATCGGGACGCGCTGCCCCCCAACCCCCCCAGGCTCCGCGCTTTGCGCTCCGCCATGCGATGGCTACGCAACTATCCTGAAATCAGGGTTGAGAAGCACAAGTAGCTACTCAACCTGGACTACAGAAATCTGAAATAAAAAAACACTGGGCTTGACATTGAGGTGTGATGTGATGCGTACTGATGCAAGGCTGGACCTGATGGAGCTTGCTGGAGGCTACCATGCGTAGCCCCGGCCCCCACCTACCCACCCACCACCACCCACCTACCCACCCACCCACCCCACCCACCCACCCACCCACCCACCCACCCACCTACCCACCCACCCACCTACCCACCCACCCACCCACAAAAACAATAGTGACCCATACCTCACCTAGTGTGTGGAATCACCAC
Organism: Microglena sp. YARC; assembly: GCA_022414725.1. Taxonomy (NCBI): domain Eukaryota; kingdom Viridiplantae; phylum Chlorophyta; class Chlorophyceae; order Chlamydomonadales; family Chlamydomonadaceae; genus Microglena; species Microglena sp. YARC. Next base: position 16,743 of record JAJSRW010001672.1, on the reverse strand, counting down.
CATCACCACCATCACCACAACCATCATCACCCCCCTACTCACACCACCACCACCACCACAATCACCCCCCACCACCACCACCACCACAATCACCACCCCCCACCACAATCACCACACACACACCACCACCACCACCACCACCGTCACCACCACCACCACGCACCACCACCACCACCATAACCACACACACCACCCCACCATCACCACCACCACCACCACCACCGTACCCCATCTTGTGTGTAGATGCACCCACCAGTAGAGTGGAGTACATCTGGAACCGATGGGAAAAGACGTGCTACATTCCCTTCACCGCCATAACCACCACCACCACCACACCACACCACCATCACACCACCACCACCATCACCACCACCACAGCCACCATAACCACCACCCCACCCCACCATCACCACCACCACCACCACCGTACCCCATCTTGTGTGTGGCTGCGCCCACCAGTAGAGTGGAGTACATCTGGAACCAATGGGAAAAGACGTGCTACATTCCCTTCTACGCCATAACCACCACCACCACCACAGCCACCATAACCACCACACCACCCCACCATCACCACCACCACCACCACCACCACCGTACCCCATCTTGTGTGTAGATGCACCCACCAGTAGAGTGGAGTACATCTGGAACCGATGGGAAAAGACATGCTACATTCCCTTCACCGCCATAACCACCACCACCACCACAGCCACCATAACCACCACACCACCCCACCATCACACCACCACAACCACCACCACAGCCACCATAACCACCGCACCACCCCACCATCACCACCACCACCACCACCACCACCGTACCCCATCTTGTGTGTGGCTGCGCCCACCAGTAGAGTGGAGTACATCTGGAACCAATGGGAAAAGACGTGCTACATTCCCTTCTACGCCATAACCACCACAGCCACCACAGCCACCCTTCACCACTACCACCACCACCCTTCACCACCACAACCACCATAACCACCACCCTTCACCGCCACAATCACCACCACCACCACCACCACCACCATACCTCAGCTTGTGTGTAACCAATGGGAAAAGATGAGCTACATTCTCTTCACCACCATTACCACCACCACCACCACAACCATCCTTCACCACCACAACCACCATAACCACCACCCTTCACCACCACAATCACCACCACCACCACCACGACAACCACCAGCATACCCCACCTTGTGTGTGGCTGCGCCCACCAGTAGAGTGGAGTACATCTGAAACCAATGGGAAAAGATGAGCTACATTCTCTTCACCACCACTACCACAACCACCACCCTTCACCACTATAATCCCCATCATCACCACCAGCATACCCCACCTTGTGTGTGGCTGCGCCCACCAGTAGAGTTGAGTACATCTGAAACCAATGGGAAAAGATTAGCTACATTCTCTTCACCACCACCACCACCACCACCATCCTTCACCACTATAATCCCCATCATCACCACCACCATACCCCACCTTGTGTGTGGCTGCGCCCACCAGTAGAGTTGAGTACATCTGAAACCAATGGGAAAAGATGAGCTACATTCTCCTCACCACCACCACCACAACCACCACCCTTCACCACCATAATCCCCATCATCACCACCACCACAACCACCACCATACCCCACCTTGTGTGTAGCTGCGCCCACCAGTAGAGTTGAGTACATCTGAAACCAATGGGAAAAGATGTCGAGAAAGACGAGGCTGATGAAGAGGAAGAGATAGCTTGGGTATTGAATGGCCAGCAAGGTGAGCAACCCGGTGGTGGCCAGCCTGTAGGGGGGGGGTCAAGTTGTGTGGTATGGGTTTGGTGCATTTTGGCTGGTTATAAAGTTATGTGTGTGTGTGTATGTGTGTGTATGTGTATGTATGTGTGTGTGTTAGTGTGTGTGTGTGTGTGTGTGTATTGAATGGCCAGCAAGGTGAGCAACCCGGTGGTGGCCAGCCTGTAAACAGTGGGGGGCATGATATTGTAGGTATAGGTTTGGTATATTTTGGCTGGTTATAAAGTTGTGTGTGTGTGTGTGTGTGTGTGTGTTGGTGTGTGTGTTGGTGTGTGTGTGTGTGTGATCATATAATATTGTATAGAATGGTTACTTTTGCCTAGTCAGACAGCCGGCATCATATGATATCATATTGTCGTTTCCCACATATCTATAGTTGTCAACATCGTCATGGCCCCAAGATGAGTGTATGTGGCTCACACATATTTATACTTGCCAATATATTTATCATATGATATCATATTGTCGTTTCCCACATATTTAGGGTTGTCAACATCGTCATGGCCCCAAGATGAGTGTATGTGGCTCACACATATTTATACTTGCCAATATATTTATCATATGATATCATATTGTCGTTTCCCACATATTTAGAGTTGTCAACATCGTCATGGCCCCAAGATGAGTGTATGTGGCTCACACATATTTATACTTGCCAATATATTTATCATATGATATCATATTGTCGTTTCCCACATATTTAGGGTTGTCAACATCGTCATGGCCCCAAGATGAGTGTATGTGGCTCACACATATTTATACTTGCCAATATATTTATCGTATGATATCATATTGTCGTTTCCCACATATTTAGGGTTGTCAACATCGTCATGGCCCCAAGATGAGTGTATGTGGCTCACACATATTTATACTTGCCAATATATTTATCATATGATATCATATTGTCGTTTCCCACATATTTAGGGATGTCAACATCGTCATGGCCCCAAGATGAGTGTATGTGGCTCACACATATTTATACTTGCCAATATATTTACCATATGATATCATATTGTCGTTTCCCACATATTTAGGGTTGTCAACATCGTCATGGCCCCAAGATGAGTGTATGTGGCTCACACATATTTATACTTGCCAATATATTTATCATATGATATCATATTGTCCTTTCCCACATATTTAGGGATGTCAACATCGTTATGGTTCCAAGATGAGTTTATACATCTATATTACAGTACGCAATCAATAATATACGATGCAATCATATACGATGCAATCATATACGATGCAATCATATACGATGCAATCATATGCGATGCAATCATATACGATGCAATCATATACGATGCAATCACATACGATGCAATCAATCATACGATGCAATCATATACGCAATCATATGCAATCAATATACGATGCAATCATATACGATGCAATCATATACGATGCAATCATATACGATGCCACGATGCAATCATATACGATGCAATCATATGCGATGCAATCATATACGATGCAATCATATACGATGCAATCATATACGATGCAATCATATACGATGCAATCATATACGATGCAATCATATACGATGCAATCATATACGATGCAATCATATACGATGCAATCATATACGATGCAATCATATGCGATGCAATCATATACGATGCAAATCATATACGATGGCAATAATATGCGATGCAATCATATACGATGGATGCAATAATACGATGCAATCATATACGAATGCATAATCATGCGATGCAATATATGCGATGCAATCATATAGATGCAATTCATATACGATGCAATCATATGCGATGCAATACGATGCAACATATACGATGCAATAATTGCAATCATATACGATGCAATCAATATACGATGCAATCATATGGATGCAATCATTACGATGCAATCATATCAGATACGATTGCAATCATATACGATGCATCAATCATACGATGCATAATATGTCATATACGATGCAATCATATAAGATGATGCATATTGCAATCATATACGATGCAATCATATATACGATGCATGATCATATACGATTACATATGCGATGCCATAACGATGATGCAATCATTACGATATGCATCGATGTACGATGATGCGATGCAATCATATACGATGCAATCATATACGATGCAATCATATGTCAATACGATGCAATCATATACGATGCAAATCATTATACGATGCAATCATCCGATGCAATCATATACGATGCAATCATATACGATGCAATCATATGCGATGCAATCATGCAATATACGATGCAATATAATGCATTATCATATACGATGCAATAATATGCGATGATACGATGCAATCACGATATCACGATGCAATAATATGCGATGCAATCATATAAGATGCAATCATATACGATGCAATAATATGCGATGCAATCATATACGATGCAATCATATACGATGCAATAATATGCGATGCAATCATGTAGGATGCAATCATATACGATGCAATAATATGCGATGCAATGCAATCATATACGATGCAAATATATATGCAATCAATACGATTGCAATCATATACGACATATACGATGCAATCATATACGATGCAATCATATACGATGCAATCATATACGATGCAATCATATACGATGCAATCATATACGATGCAATCATATACGATGCAATCATATGCGATGCAATCATATACGATGCAATCATATACGATGCAATAATATGCGATGCAATCATATACGATGCAATCATATACGATGCAATCATATACGATGCATCACATACGATGCAATCATATACGATGCAATCATATACGATGCAATAATATGCGATGCAATCATATACGATGCAATCATATACGATGCACATAATATGCGATGCAATCATATACGATGCAATCATATACGATGCAATAATAATGCGATGCAATCATGTACGATGCAATCATATACGATGCAATAATATGCGATGCAATCATATACGATGCAATCATATACGATGCAATATCATATGCGATGCAATCATATAACGATGCAATCATATACGATGCAATAATATGCGATGCAATCATATACGATGCAATCATATACGATGCAATAATATACGATGCAATCATATACGATGCAATCATATACGATGCAATGATATACGATGCAATAATATGCGATGCAATCATATACGATGCAATCATATACGATGCAATCATATGCAATCATATACGATGCAATCATATACGATGCAATCATATACGATGCAATCATATACGCATCAATATGCAATCATATACGATGCAATCATATACGATGCAAATCATATACGGATGCAATCAATCAATATATATGCAATTCGATGCAATGTACCATATACGATGCAATCAATAATGCAATATATACGACATAATACGATGCATATAATCATATACGATGCAATGATATACGATGCAATCATATACGATGCATCATATACGATATGATCATATACGATGCAATCATGCGATGCAATCATATACGATGCATATACGATGCAATCATATAGATCAATCAATATGCGATGCAATCATATACAATGCAATCATATACGATGCAATATACACGATGCAATAATATGCGATGCAATCAATATATGCGATGCAATCATATACGATGCAATAATATGCGATGCAATCATATAGATGCAATCATATACGATGCAATATACGATGCAATCATATAACGATGCGCATATACGATGCAATCATATACGATGCGATGCATCATATACGATGCAATCATATACGATGCCATGCAATCATATACGATGCAATCATATACGATGCAAATATTATATATGCAATCATATACGATGCAATCATATACGATGCAATATATCGATGCAATCATACGATGCAATCATATACGATGCAATCATATATGCGATGATGCAATCATATACGATGCAATCATATAATATACGATGCAATCATATACGATGATATGCGATGCCAATCATATACGATGCAAAATAATGCAGTCATATACGATGCAATCAATCATATGCGATGCGCAATGCATATACGATGATATGCGATGCAATCATATACGAGCATATACGATGCCAATATATATGCAATCATAACGATGCAATCATATACGATGCAATCATATACGATGCATATACGATTAGCAATTCATGCGAATCATATACGATGCAAATCATATGCATGCATCATATACGATGCAATCAATATATGCGATGCAATCATATACGATGCAATCAATATGCGATGCAATCATACAATGCAATCATATACGATGCAATAATATGCGATATCATATACGATGCATATACGATGCATATATGCGATGCAATCATATAATGCAATCATATCGATGCAATCATATACGATGCAATACGATGCAATGCAATAATACGATGCAATCAAGTACGATGCAATCATATACATGCAATAAATGCGATGCAATCATATGCGATGGCAATCATATACGATGCAATCAAAATATGCGATGCAATCATATACGATGCAATAATAGATGCAATCATATACGATTGCAATCAATGATATACGATGCACGATGCAATCATATACGATGCACGATGCTGATATACGATGCAATAATATATGATGCAATGATATACGATGCAATCATATGCGATGCAATCATATGCGATGCAATCATATACGATGCAATCATATACGATGCAATCATATACGATGCAATCATATACGATGCAATCATATACGATGCAATCATATACGATGCAATCATATGCGATGCAATCATATACGAGGCAATCATATACGATGCAATCATATACGATGCAATCATATACGATGCAATCATATACGATGCAATCATATACGATGCAATCATATACGATGCAATCATATACGATGCAATCATATACGATGCAATCATACACGATGCAATCATATACGATGCAATCATATACGATGCAATCATATACGATGCAATCATATACGATGCAATCATATATGATGCAATCATATACGATGCAATCATATACGATGCAATACAATCCAATATGATACGATATGTAACAGTATATGTATGTAACCGTATATTGTATGCTGTGTAGGGAACGGCAACTAATATTAGTGTTTGAAAAACTTATATGAACTTTTATTATTATAGTGTCACAATATTATTAGTTTTTTAAATAAATTCGAAATTCTGGTGAGACGGCTCGTCCGACTACTATTATAATATTATATAATATTATTCATACACTAATATTATATAACATAGCCGACCCCTAATTATGTGTTTACGTATCATAATAAATTGTATGATATATAATTAGTGTGAGGCAAAGCTCGATAGATCTACCGTTTTATAAAGTATAGATATCTTCAGACCTATATTACATTACATTCCATGTTAAAGTCTCCTTATGGTCACCACGAGGGTGTATGAGACTCTGTGCTAATGGAAACCAGCGATAGATCTACCGGTATAAAGAGTATAGATATCTTCAGACCTATATTACATTACATTCCATGTTAAAGTCTACTTCTGGTCACCACGAGGGTGTATGAGACTCAGTGCTTTTGGAACTCCACGATAGATCTAACGGAATATAGGGTATAGATATATTCAGACCTGTATAGATATATCTGAGAAAACTGGGTTTTAGAATTAGGGCATTGGGCACCTTTAAAAATCAAAATATGTTTGTATGGAAAGGGCCTAGGGAACCAAAGCATACTGCAGGCTGATTCTGGAACAATGATGGGGTTTATGAAAAGGGCAGTGGGCACCTTTAAAAGGCAACATATGTTTGTGTGGTCAGGGCATAGGGTACCATATCATGCTGCAGGCTGATTCTGGAACAATAATGGGGTTTATGAAAAGGGCAGTGGGCACCTTTAAAAGGCAACATATGTTTGTGTGGTCAGGGCATAGGGTACCATATCATGCTGCAGGCTGATTCTGGAACAATAATGGGGTTTATGAAAAGGGCAGTGGGCACCTTTAAAAGGCAACATATGTTTGTGTGGTCAGGGCATAGGGTACCATATCATGCTGCAGGCTGATTCTGGAACAATAATGGGGTTTATGAAAAGGGCAGTGGGCACCTTTAAAAGGCAACATATGTTTGTGTGGTCAGGGCATAGGGTACCATATCATGCTGCAGGCTGATTCTGGAACAATTATTAAATTGTTAAAATGAAAATAATGGGGTTTCTGATGTCTATCTGACGCAACTGCATGTATTATGGATAATAATCTGATGTGACTGCATATATTATGGATAATCATCTGATGTAACTGCATTTATTATGGATATATCAAATCTATGTATGCTTTATATAGACCTATCTAGATCTATGCTTCAGGCCAGAAAGATATTTTTGCCACCCCCTATATAAAATATGATATCATACTTGACAATCCTCCTCATATTCCATCTGCCACCGAATCCTCCTCATATTCTATCTGCCACCCAATCCTCCTCATATTCTATCTGCCACCCAATCCTCCTCATATTCCATCTGCCACCCAATCCTCCTCATGTTCTATCTGCCACCCAATCCTCCTCATATTCTATCTGCCACCCAATCCTCCTCATATTCTATCTGCCACCCAATCCTCCTCATATTCTATCTGCCACCCAATCCTCCTCATGTTCTATCTGCCACCCAATCCTCCTCATATTCTATCTGCCACCCAATCCTCCTCATATTCTATCTGCCACCCAATCCTCCTCATATTCTATCTGCCACCCAGCCTGCCAACATATGTAGTGCATATTCCACACCTAGCACAGTCCCACACCTGCCCCTCACCATACCTGTCTGCAACCATGTGTATGTAGAACATAGCCTGTAGTGCATATTCCACACCTAGCACAGTCCTACACCTGTCCCTCACCATACCTGTCTGCAACCATGTGTATGTAGTACATATTCTGTAGTACATATTCCACACCTAGCAGAGCCCTATACTTGCCTCTCACCATACCTATCCACCACCATGACCAGCACAGCCCCCAGTGTATATGTCTTACTGAGTGCATCAACACACCTACCAGGCCCCTTACCTGGCACATGCCTATCAGGTCTTTTCTTTTCGGCTTTTCTCAGCAGCTGCTAGGCAGCTCCCCAAGCCAGCTACTGTGCTAAACCCAAATATGTCAGCACTTCTGGACAGCTGATTGTGACAGCTTCAAAGTGCGCTAGGTAACTTTAGTTTTGGCTGGACAGCCCGCCCAGGGAGCTGCCTAGAAGCTGTTGCTCATAGCTGAAAAGAAAAGCCATGATGCCCATCCCTGCCTGCCACCATGCCTGCCACCATGCCTGCCACCATGAAGTACATATTCTACACCTAGCACAACCCAATACCTGTCCCTCAGCATACCTGTCTGTCACCATGTCCAGCACAGCCCCCAGTGTAGACGTCTGACTGAGCATGCGAGCAAATCTTCCATCAAGCTCGTCGCAGACAAAGCTGGCGAAGTAGAAGAGGATGCAGTGACCTGGGTTGGTAAAGGCAACCGAGAAGGCGTAGAGAGCAAAGGCAACTCGCACGTAACCGATTAGGTTGGGCACATAGAGAAGCACTTGGGAGTGTCGCCCGAAAAAATCAGCCATCCGATTGATCCTCGATACGAAGGATGCTTTAGATCCAGGGCTAGATTCGCCTGTACGATGGCGTAGGATGGCGGTCACTGCTGCTCGCCCCGACAAGTTACGAGAGCTACTGCGAAGAGCGCCCAAGGTCGCCGGTGTTCGAAATTATGCTTGATGGGCTGCTGCTCTCAATATTAGCACTTGCGGTGCCTTGAATTGCAGCCACTGTCGCTAAAGGTGGTCAGTCAAGAACTGAAGCAAGCCGGTAGCTTGCAAAGATCCCGAGGAAATATGTGTGACGAAGTTTGGAAAGAAACCAGACAGAAGCACAATGATGTTGGTAGATCGATGGAGCAGGGAAGCGCGGTGTAAGAGAGGGAGTAGCGAAGCAGGTGAGCAGATGAGTTGGCTGTGGGTTATGAAAGATCAGCGGGATCCCGAGGCGTAGGCAAGATTTTGAAAGTTCTGCCAACGCGGATCGGGGATCGGAGATGCCAACGGGGATGCCAACTGGCTCCGCCTCCCGTAAATCCTTTTGTACCCTGCATTTTTTTAAACCCAAAGAATGTTGTGGAACGTTTTAAAAAACGATTTCAAATTAATCCAACATGCACCCAAGATAACTCAACATGTCAGCTTCCCGGAGCCTTATAATTCCTTGCCCTCTACATCCTTTATACCAAACCACTAACTAGCCTAGTATTGGGCTGAAAACTGCATGCCATGGGCTTGCTGCATGAAGCCCACCAAAAGGTCTAAATGTAACGCCCACCTGCGCCCACCATGATTATGTTAGCTTTAAAGTGCACTAGCCTGCTTAATTTGGGGCTGAATAGCCAGCCAGGGGAGCGGCCTAGAAGCTGCTGCTTGTAGATTAAAATAAAGTTATGTCACGAATCATTGTACGGGTCCATTGGTGTATGGGTCAATAAATTACCCTGCTCTGAATACACAACAAGAAGGTATTATTTGGTTGGGTAGGCCTTCAACTTTCTCTGGTCGCCAACACTCCAACAGCCCGATGTGTTCACGCATGCTGCGCACATTCATATTGTCGTGGCGTAGCACCTCTCCACAAGCCATTCCATCCAATTCAACCACGCATTGCCATGCATCTTTGGGGGTCGTAGCAGGGGGTAATTCAGAGAAGGCATGGAGTCCATCAACATTTGTGTAGGGGAAGAGACGCATAGCTTGTGAGACAGCCGAGAGCGAAACACTGATCCCAATGTTTGTAGCAGCTTGGGGGCCACAAGGTCCCACCCCTTCACTTGCCCTTAAGGAAGCCCAGCATCTCAGTGTCAAAGACAATCCGGTCTTCAACTGACGTGGTGATGGATTCAAGAAGAGGGTCATGTGGTATCATCATGTCCCCTCTGAAGTGACCACGCACACTCTTGTAAGTACTAAATTGCCCCCAATCGTAAGACCAAAGCCGAGAGCGTGCTTGGCAGTGGACAAGTGGAACCTCTGGGTAATCATCGTTCTCCTCCCGGAGCATGCATTATTGTCGGAGTTACTAGACTACGAGTGCTCTATAGACATCTTGCAAGACGCACACCAATTTGGTAACTGTCTTGGCGCCATCTGGCTTCATGTGGAATAAGGTAATTGACCAGCACTGTCATATATTGGCGATCCTCTCTTCCTCGAAATCATCCGAATTCGGCGTTTTCAAAATTTATATTTCTAAGGCAGGGGGGGGGGGGGCAACTTCAAACCAAAATGACCCCATCATCAAACCTTGTAGATATTATTGAGAGGATGAAGAATACGGTCTTATTTCTTAATTTGGCCCAGTAGAAAAAAGTGCTGGTCCTCCAAAGTTTGGGGCCGCGGGGTGGGGTAGGAGAAAATCTGACATTTTCAAAAATTTAGGTACTTTTCAGCTGCTTTTCAGGCACATTTTTATAGCCCTCAGAATGACATGGGAGTGGAACTAGGGTGTTCCCCCAAGTGTTCCTCTACTAAATACCAGTCCATTTATGCTATTGGGATAGGGATCCACCACATATTATGCCCAGGGCAGAGGGGTCTAGGTCCTCTCTCTCTCTCTCTCTCTCTCTCTTCTCTCTCTCTCTCTCTCTCTCTCTCTCTCTCTCTCTCTCTCTCTCTCTCTCTCTCTCTCTCCCTCTCTCCCTCTCCCCCTCTCTCTCTCTCTGCGTCTTTTTCGTTCTGGTGCCTTGTGCTATTTGATGTTATTCGATGGACCCACAATTCTAGGGCACTACCTGCGACAAGTGCGGTAAACAATTGCTTTGCGGCGAGCACAGAAACTTTACAAGCGCCATCAGAATTTCCTAACCCTAAAACCCTAATTCCCTATACCCTACCCCCCCCCTCCCCCCCCAAAGCCCACCAAACAATGTAACATTGGTGATGATGATTTTCTATGCTTCAAGCATATCAAATGGTCTTGAAGACCAACTTCAATGGATAGGCCCTATGAAAACCCTGTAAATGAGCCTAATTAGACACCATAAACACTAAGTGGTGGCTTGGAGATAGTGGCTGTACAGTGGGTTCCGGAGCCGGGGGGGGTCTGCAGAAGGGTGCCTCAGCACTTTTTTTGTGATGGGGTCTAGCACGTTTTTTTGCCCCCCCACCCCCCCCCCCCCCCCCCCCCCCCCCCCCCCCCCCCCCCCCCCCCCCCCCCCCCCCCCCCCCCCCCCTGTTCTAAGGCTTCTTATTCTAAGTTACTTATTACATTCTATGAAAACATAAGCTAAAATAAGCCGACTTAAAACATTTTAGCTGCTAAATAAATTTATATCAAAACCGATATATTAGTAGGATAGGGCGATGCTCTTTCCTCTCTGAATCTATAAGTTGTCGAGCAATGTTATGGATGAGTAGCTAGCCCTGCACACCTTAACCTGGCACGAGAAATCCCCATACATCAGGAGGCTGTGGACCCCTCAGGCTGATCTCGCTCTGCATACCAGTACGCACATGCTCTAATTAATTTGTTCAACACAGGGAATAGTGCTATTGATTTAATCAAGGCAGGATTGAGATCCAAGATTCAAACATAAATACATGTGCACTGTAGTAGATGAGCAGCCGGAAATATCTCCCTGAATTTGAAACTCACATGTAACTACTGCCTGCCTGTATGCATGGCAGGATGTAGTGGATTCCCCATCCCATTCTTCCCGCGCCTCATGATGTTTGCCCCCTGCTGGCTAGTGGCCCTAGGCGTCTCTCAGTCGCGTGCATGCTGATTCGCCTGTCATCAACAAGCCAGATCTATTGTTCCTCTTCCCCATCTCTTCTCTTGCTGAATTGTCCTCGAGGATTCTTTCCAGCATTCCCGAGAAAGCAGCCTGATACTCAGAGCAAATTTGATTTCCATAAGTCGCAGCTAAAAATTGGGAGCTATAAGCAGATTCGCGATTTGGCGGCCTCGGCGAAGCACTTGGCTGAATCTTCACCACGGGCGCTTCTAGATTGCAAGCAGCAAGAGGCGTGGCAGTTGGAACCCTCCGCTGCCTTACGAGGCCCGTTGCAGTGGCAGCATCAGCACTAGCGTCGGCATCAGCACCGTCACCAGCAGCATCAGCGCCAGCACCAGCAGCATCAGCAATATTAGTACCTCCTGCAATTAGTCGCAACCCTCTGATCAGTATTTCTTCCAACGCATCATGTACGGAGGTGGACGCCGAGCAAGCTATGCGCGCACTCCCGAGTTGAAGATCCGCAAGCTGAGCCCGGATTATTGCGAGTTTGTGCTCAGTGGGACAGACATCTCCGTTGCGAACGCCTTGCGACGTGTAATTGTCGCAGAAGTGCCGACCATCGCCATTGATCTGGTGGAGATCGAGAACAACACAACTGTGCTGAGTGACGAGTTTATTGCTCATAGGCTGGGTCTCATCCCATTGCTATCTGAGCAAGCTGATATGATGAAGAGACCATTCGAGGTAAGCGTCGACTTCCCTACGGCAGGCTGCACCCTGTCCAGGTTGTTAAGCATGTGTCCAGGTTGTTAACATTTGGTGGTCCTCTACAATACATGGATAAGTGGTGTGAGGTTGGGTCTGTGGTGTGTGTTTGTGTGGTGGTTGTGGTAATGTGGGTTGTGTCTGTGGTGGCTTTTGACCCTCCACAAGACATGTATGAGTGTTGTGAGATGTGACTGGTGGTGTGTGTGTGTGTGGTGGTGTGGGGGTGTTTGGGGTGTGTGTGGGGGGTGTGGTGGTGGTTTGTGGGTGTGTGCTTGTGCGTGTGGGTGGGGCTGGTGGTGGTGGGTGGGGTGGGGGGATTGTGTCTGTGGTGGCCATTGGTCATCTACAAGGCATGGATGATTGTTGTGAGGTGGTGTCTGTGGGTGTGGTCTTGTGAGCTGTGGTGATGGTGTGTATGTGATGGTGTTGTTGGGGGTGGTGTCTGTGGTGGCCATTGGCTCTCAACAAGACATGGATGGGGTGGGTTGTGTGGTGGTGGTGGGTGGTGGTGTGCGTTGGGGCGAAAGGGTGGGGTGGGGTTGAGGTTGGGGGGTTGGGTGAGGTGGTGTCTGTGGTGTGGTGTTGGTGTTGGTGTTGTGGTGTTGGTGGTGGGGTGGTGGGTGAGGTGGTGTCTGTGTTGGTGTTGGTGGTTGTGTGTTTGGGAGCGGAGGGGGTGGGGGGTCATGAGTGTGGGTGTCTTTGGTGGTGGTGGTGTGTGTGTTGGGGGGAACCGGGTGGGGTGGGGTGGGGGGGATGAGTGTTGTGAGGTTGTGTCTGAGTGTGGTGGTGGGTGGTGTGTGTGTTTGTTGGAGTGGAGATGAGTTATATGTGTGTGTTTTGTGGTGTGTGTGTGTGTGGGGGGGGTTTGTTGTTGTGGTAGAACTTAACGACCTTATATTGATGAACAAGTTTCTATGCAGCGTCGCAAGCGGATGCGGAAATGGCGGTGTGTGGCAACGGAAGTGAAAGTTATGGCAACGATGGGATGGTGAGCCGAAGCTAAGATAGTTATGCGACCGTGGCTGTCGTGGCTCCAGTTTTCGTTTTTCGGTCGGACAGACGGACCAAATGGGTAAATATGGGGCTCCCGCCTCCTTGAAGAGGGGCTCCGCCAGGGAAATTGACCCACCCCATTCTGGGGCATCTCAGAGCAACGACCTTGTGCTTACCCCAACCTCGCTTACCTGACCTACATCAAACTAAACTTTGCTTCTTTTTATGAAACCCTTTTTCCTTCAGTGTACGAGGTGATATGCCGGACACAGTTCATCACAGAGCAACGCTATGACCTGGTGCTCGACACCACCCAGCTCTACCCGACCAACACCAAACTAAACTATGCTGTCCTTTTTATGAAACCCCTTTCCTTCAGGTACGAGTTTATGAGGATGTGGTCCGAATACCAGTTCACTTCTGGATGTGAAGTGCACACAAGATGCGACACGAGAATCACAAAGCGACGACTGGTGTTACCCAACCCTCGCTTACCCTGGCTCAACACCAAACACATTATGCACCCCTTCCCTTCAAAGTACGCAGTGTATGAGGAATGTCGGTCTACATCACCTTCAACCTCTGGTTGAAGTGCACACAAGATGCGCACAGGAACATCCACAAGCGACGACCTGGCTGCTCCACCCCAACCCTCGCTTACCCTGACCAACCCAAACTAAAACTATGCTCCTCCTCTTTAAAAAACATATTTCTTTTGTGGCAAGATGCGACACAGTTCATCACTAAGCAACGAGACCCTGAGGTGCCTTGACACCAACCTCCTTACCCTGCCCAGACCAACTTAAACTATGCCTCTCTCTATTAAAAAACATCATTCCTTAAGTTGCAAATGCAAACAGAGTACTATCACTCAACGACGGACCTGGTGCTCGACACCAAACCCGATGCTTACCCGAATCCAACACAAACTAAACTATGCTTCCTTTTATGAACCCTTCTTCTTCAGATGACAGGCATGAGGACTTGTCGATACCCGTTTATCTGGATGTGAAGTGCACATCAAGATGCGACAACCAGTACAATCACAAGCGACGACCTGGTGCTGACCCAACCTCGTACCCTGCTCAACACCAAACATAAATATCACCCTTTTCCTTCACGGTGACGACGGATGATGAGGATGTGGTCTACATCACCTTCACTCTGGATGTTGAAGGCACACAAATGCGGCACATACGATCACAAGCGACACTGGTTGCTCCACCCAAACCTCGGCTTCCCTGACCAACACAAACTAAAATATGCTTCCTCTTTAAAAACATTTCCTTCAGGTGGCAAGATGCAACACAGTCACTCACTAGCAACGACGACCTGGTGCTTGACACCAACCCTCGCTTACCTGCCCAACACCAAACTAAACTATGCTCTCCTCTTTTAAAAAAACATATTTCCTTCAGTGGCAAGATGCGACACAGTTACATCACTAGCAACGACGACCTGTGCTGACACCAACCCTCGCTTACCCTGCCAGACAGAACTAAACTTGCTCTCCTCTGTAAAAAACAATTCTTCAGAGTTGGCCAAGATGCGACACATTCATCACTAGCAGCGACGACCTTGTGTGCTGACCCACCCACGCTTACCCTGACCAACACCAATAAATATGCTCTTTCTATGCACCCTTTTCCTATCATGTGACGAGTGATGAGGATGTGGTCTTACTCACCTTCCTCTGGATCGTAAGTGCACACAAGATGCGGCACAGTACATCACAAGCCACAACGACCTGATGCTCCCCCCCAACCCATGCTTCCCCTGACAAGCACCAAACTAAACTATGCTCTCCTTTTTATGAAACCCCTTTTCCTTCTAATGACGAGTGATGAGATGTGGCGATCCACGTTCAATCTGATGTGAGTCGCACACATGCGAACAGTGCATACAAGCGACGACGGAACCTGGTCTGCTTGACACACCTCGCTTCGCTGACCAACACAAACTAATTATGCTCTCCTTGTCATTAAACCTATTCCTTTAGTGACGAGTGAATGAGGATGTGGCTATATTGTGATTCACTCTGGCTGTAAAGTGCAACAAGATGGACACAGTAACATCACGAGGCGACTACCGGTGCTTGACCCCACCCATGCGTCCCTGCCAACACCAATAAATTATGAAACCCTATTCTTCAGTGCGAGTGATGAGGATGTGGTGGATATCATCGTTCACTCTGGAGTGTGAGTGCACCACAAGATGCGACGCAGTACATTACGGCGACACTGGTACTTGACCAACCACGACAAGGTATCAAACCTGTCAGTTACGTGAGCGGAAGGACAGAGAGCCGATTGTGTTGTGAAAGATGAGGAAGGGAGGAGCTCTTGCTTTTACTGCCACTGCGAGGAAAGGCATGGAAGGACCATGCCAGTGATTCCTGTAGCCACAGCGGTGTATCAGGTACACTGGGGTGGTGGGTGTGTGGTTGTGGTGGTTATCTCTCTT